>JAECXD010000542.1:0-10900 GCA_018151445.1 Zaprionus inermis
TAGTCATTCTACATTTCAATAAATGCAATATGAACATTTTGGAAAATTTGGAAATTTTTAGAATTTGTGTAAGGGTCTCCCCCTTTATCATTTTTCAAAAATTTTTTCACTATAATCTCCTAAATTCAAGTGATTTCCAAAAATAATGACATTTTGTTTATGTTTTGACACCCATAGTCATTCTACATTTCAATAATTGCAATATGAACATTTTGAAAATTTGGAAATTTTTTAGAATTTGTGTAAGGGTTCCTCTTATCATTTTTCAAAAAAATTTTTTTTCACCATAACTTTTCTTCTAAAATCAGGCGATTTCCAAAAATAATGACATTTTGTTATGTTTTGACACCCATAGTCATTCTACATTTCAATAATTGGCATATGAACATTTTGAAAATTTGGAAATTTTTAGAATTTGTGTAAGGGTCCCCCCTTATCATTTTTCAGAAATTTTTTTTTCACCATAACTTTCCTAAAAATCAAACGATTTCCAAAAATAATGACATTTTGTTTATGTTTTGACACCCATAGTCATTCTACATTTCAATAATTGCAATATGAACATTTTGAAAATTTGGAAATTTTTAGAATTTGTGTAAGGGTCCCCCCTTATCATTTTTCAGAAATTTTTTTTTCACCATAACTTTCCTAAAAATCAAGTGATTTCCAAAAATAATGACATTTTGTTTATGTTTTGACACCCATAGTCATTCTACATTTCAATAATTGGCATATGAACATTTTGAAATTTTGGAAATGACATTTTGTTTATGTTTTGACACCCATAGTCATTCTACATTTCAATAATTGCAATATGAACATTTTGAAAATTTGGAAATTTTTAGAATTTGTGTAAGGGTCCCCCCTTATCATTTTTCAAAAATTTTTTTTTCACCATAACTTTTCTAAAAATCAAGCGATTTCCAAAAATAATGACATTTTGTTTATGTTTTGACACCCATAGTCATTCTACATTTCAATAATTGGCATACGAACATTTTGAAAATTTGGAAATTTGTGTAAGGGTCCCCCCCCCCTTATCATTTTTCAGAAATTTTTTTTTCACCATAACTTTCCTAAAAATCAAGCGATTTCCAAAAATAATGACATTTTTTTTATGTTTTGACACCCATAGTCATTCTACATTTCAATAATTGCAATATGAACATTTTGAAAATTTGGAAATTTTTAGAATTTGTGTAAGGGCCCCCCCTTATCATTTTTCAAAAATTTTTTTTTCACCATAACTTTTCTAAAAATCAAGCGATTTCCAAAAATAATGACATTTTGTTTATGTTTTGACACCCATAGTCATTCTACATTTCAATAATTGCAAAATGAACATTTTGAAAATTTGGAAATTTTTAGAATTTGTGTAAGGGTTCCCCCTTATCATTTTTCAGAAAATTTTTTTTCACCATAACTTTCCTAAGAATCAAGTGATTTCCAAAAATAATGAAAATATGGAAATTTTTAGAATTTATGTAGGGGCCCCCCTTATCATTTTTCTGACATTTTTGTTTTACCATAACTTTCCTAAAAATCAAGTGATTTCCAAAAATAATGACATTTTGTTTATGTTTTGACACCCATAGTCATTCTACATTTCAATAATTGCAATATGAACATTTTGGAATTCGGAAATCTGAAAATTTGGAAATTTGTGTAGAGGGGTCCCCCCCCCCTTATCATTTTTCAGAAATTTTTTTTTTCACCATAACTTTCCTAAAATCAAGTGATTTCCAAAAATAATGACATTTTGTTTATGTTTTGACACCCATAGTCATTCTACATTTCAATAATTGCAATATGAACATTTTGAAAATTTGGAAATTTTTTAGAATTTGTGTAAGGGTCCCCCCCTTATCATTTTTCAGAAATTTTTTTTCACCATAACTTTCCTAAAAATCAAGTGATTTCCAAAAATAATGACATTTTGTTTATGTTTTGACACCCATAGTCATTCTACATTTCAATAATTGCAATATGAACATTTTGAAAATTTGGAAATTTTTAGAATTTGTGTAAGGGTCCCCCCTTATCATTTTTCAGACATTTTTTTTTCACCATAACTTTCCTAAATCAAGGTCCAAAATTGCTGTTTGTTTGCCTTCCTAAAATTCAAGTGATTTCCAAAAATAATGACATTTTGTTTATGTTTTGACACTCATAGTCATTCTACATTTCAATAATTGCAATATGAACATTTTGAAAATTTGGAAATTTTTAGAATTTGTGTAAGGGTCCCCCCCCCCTTATCATTTTTTCAGAAATTTTTTTCACCATAACTTTCCTTAAAATTCAAGTGATTTCCAAAAATAATGACATTTTGTTTATGTTTTGACACCCATAGTCATTCTACATTTCAATAATTGCAATATGAACATTTTGAAAATTTGGAAATTTTTGGAATTTGTGTAAGGGTTCCCCCTTATCATTTTTCAGAAATTTTTTTTTCACCATAACTTTCCTAAAATTCAAGTGATTTCCAAAAATAATGACATTTTGTTTATGTTTTGACACCCATAGTCATTCTACATTTCAATAATTGCAATATGAACATTTTGAAAATTTGGAAATTTTTAGAATTTGTGTAAGGGTCCCCCCCCTTATCATTTTTTCAGACATTTTTTTTCACCATAACTTTCCTAAAAATCAAGTGATTTCCAAAAATAATGACATTTTGTTTATGTTTTGACACCCATAGTCATTCTACATTTCAATAATTGCAATATGAACATTTTGAAAATTTGGAAATTTTTAGAATTTGTGTAAGGGTCCCCCCTTATCATTTTTCAGAAATTTTTTTTTCACCATAACTTTCCTAAAATTCAAGTGATTTCCAAAAATAATGACATTTTGTTTATGTTTTGACACCCATAGTCATTCTACATTTCAATAATTGCAATATGAACATTTTGAAAATTTGGAAATTTTTAGAATTTGTGTAAGGGTCCCCCCTTATCATTTTTCAGAAATTTTTTTTTCACCATAACTTTCCTAAAAATCAAGTGATTTCCAAAAATAATAACATTTTGTTTATGTTTTGACACCCATAGTCATTCTACATTTCAATAATTGCAATATGAACATTTTGAAAATTTGGAAATTTTTAGAATTTGTGTAAGGGTTCCCCCCCCTTTCATTTTTCAGACATTTTTTTTTCACCATAACTTTTCCTAAAATTCAAGTGATTTCCAAAAATAATGACATTTTGTTTATGTTTTGACACCCATAGTCATTCTACATTTTCAATAATTGCAATATGAATATTTTGAAAATTTGGAAATTTTTAGAATTTGTGTAAGGGTCCCCCCTTATCATTTTTCAGAAATTTTTTTTTCACCATAACTTTCCTAAAAATCAAGTGATTTCCAAAAATAATAACATTTTGTTTATGTTTTGACACCCATAGTCATTCTACATTTCAATAATTGCAATATAAACATTTTGAAAATTTGGAAATTTTTAGAATTTGTGTAAGGGTCCCCCCTTATCATTTTTCAGACATTTTTTTTTCACCATAACTTTCCTAAAAATTCGTGTGATTTCCAAAAAATAATGACATTTTGTTTATGTTTTGACACCCATAGTCATTCTACATTTCAATAATTGCAATATGAACATTTTGAAAATTTGGAAATTTTTTAGACTTTGTGTAAGGGTTCCCCCCCCCTTGTCATTTTTTCAGAAATTTTTTTTCACCTTACACTTTCCTAAAATTCAAGTGATTTCGATGCACCAACGACATCTTTGTTTCATGTTTTTACACCCATAGTCATTCTACATTTCAATAATTGGGTAATATAAACATTTTGAAAATTTGGAAAAAGCTTTTGGAATTGTGTGTAAGGGTCCCCCCTTATCATTTTTCAGACATTTTTTTTTCACCATAACTTTCTTTGCCTTGTGTAATCAAGTGATTTTCAAAAATAACGTGACATTTTTTGCTTATGTTTTGACACCCATAGTCATTCCTACATTTCAGATAATTGCAATATGAACATTTTAGTGGAAAATTTGTGAAATTTTTAGAATTTGTGTAAGCGGTCCCCCTTCCTTCATCTTTTTTCAGAAATTTTTTTTTCACTATAATCTTTTCTAAAATCTGCGATTTCCAAAAATAATATGACATTTTCTGTTTGCATGTTTTTATACCCATAGTCATTCTCCTATGTTTCAATAATTGCAATATGAACATTTTGAAAATTTTGGAAATTTTTAAATTTTGTGTAAGGGTCCCCTCCTTATCATTTTTCACAAACATTTCCTCTCTTTTTTTTTTTTTACCATAACTTTTCCTAAAAATCCAGTGATTTCCAAAAATAATGACATTTTGTTTATGTTTTTGACACCCATAGTCATTCTACATTTCAACAATTTTAATATGAACATTTTGAAAATTTGGAAATTTGGGAATTTGTGTAAGGGTTCCCCCCCTTATCATTTTTCTGAAATTTTTTTTCACCATAACCCTTTCCTAAAAATCAAGTGATTTCCAAAAATAATTACATTTTGTTTATGTTTTGACATCCATAGTCATTCCTACATTTCAATAATTGCAATATGAACATTTTGAAAATTTGGAAAATTTAGAATTTGTGGTAAGGGTTCCCCCTTATCATTTTTCTTCAGACATTTTTTTTTTTCACCATAACTTTCCTAAAATTCAAGTGATTTCCAAAAATAATGACATTTTGGGTTTATGTTTTGACACCCATAGTCATTCTACATTTCAACAATTGCAATATGAACATTTTGGAAAATTTTGAAATTTTTTGGACTTTGTGTGAAGGGTTCCTCCCCTTATCATTTTTTCCAGAAATTTTTTTTTTTCACCATAACTTTCCTAAAAATCAAGCTATTTCCAAAAATAATGACATTTTGTTTATGCTTTTGATACCCATAGTCATTCTACATTTCAATAATTGCCATATGAACATTTTGAAAATTTGGAAATTTTTGGAATTTGTGTAAGGGTCCTCCCCCCCTTATCATTTTTGGGGTTCTTAGATACTTTTTTTTCACCATAACTTTCCTGAAAATCAAGGGTGATTTCCTAAAATAATGACATTTTGTTTATGTTTTGTTCACCCATAACATTTTTTATTTTTCTAATAATTGCAATATGAACATTTTTAAAATTTTGGAAATTTTTTAGAATTTGTAGTAAGGGTTCCCTCCCCTTATCATTTTTTTTTTTTTTTTCAGAAAAAATTTTTTCACCATAACTTTCCTAAAATTCAAGTGATTTCCCAAAAATAATGACATTTTGTTTATGTTTTGACACCCATAGTCATTCTGCATTTCAATAATTGTAATATGAATATTTTGAAAATTTGGAAATTTTTTAGAATTTGTGTAAGGGTCCCCCCCCTTATCATTTTTTCAGACATTTTTTTTTTCACCATAACTTTCCTAAAAATTCAAGTGATTTCCAAAAATAATGACATTTTGTTTTATGTTTTGACACCCAAAGTCATTCTACATTTCAATAATTGCAATAGGTGAACATTTTGAAAATTTGGGAAATTTTTTAGAATTTGCTGTAAGGGTCCTTCCCCTTATAATTTTTTCAGGACAAATTTTCCTTTTCACCATAACTTTCCTGGTAGTCAAGTGATTTCCAAAAATAATTGACATTTTGTTTATGTTTTTGACATCCATAGTCATTCTACATTTCAATAATTGCAATATAAACATTTTGAAAATTTGGAAATTTTTTGGAATTTGTGTAAGGGTCCCCCCCCCCTTATCATTTTTCAGACATTTTTTTCACCATAACTTTCCTGAAAATCAAGTGATTTCCAAAAATAATGACATTTTGTTTATGCCTTTGACACCCATAGTCATTCTACATTTCAATAATTGCAATATGAACATTTTGAAAATTTGGAAACCTTTAGAATTTGTGTAAGGGTCGCCCTCTTATCATTTTTCAGACATTTTTTTTTTTTACCATAACCTTCCTAAAAATCAAGTGATTTCCAAAAATAATGACATTTTGTTTATGTTTTGACACCCATAGTCATTCTACATTTCAATAATTACAATATGAACATTTTGAAAATTTGGAAATTTTTTAGAATTTGTGTAAGGGTCCCCCCCCCTTTATCATTTTTCAGACATTTTTTTTCACCCATAACTTTCCCTAAAAATCAAGTGATTTCCAAAAATAATGACATTTTGTTTATGTTTTGACACCCATAGTCATTCTACATTTCAATAATAGAATATGAACATTTTGAAAATTTGGAAATTTTTAAATTTTGTAAGGGTCCCCCCCCTTATCATTTTTTCAGAAAATTTTTTTTCACCCATAACTTTCCTAAAATTGCAAGTGATTTCCAAAAATATATGACATTTTGTTTATGTTTTCGACACCCATAGTCATTCTACATTTCAATAATTGCAATATGAACATTTTGAAAATTTGGAAATTTTTAGAATTTGTGTAAGGGTCCCCCCTCCTTATCATTTTTTCAGACATTTTTTTTTTTTCACCATAACTTTCCTAAAATTCAAGTGATTTCCAAAAAATAATGACATTTTGTTTATGTTTTTGACACCCATAGTCATTCTACATTTCAATAATTGTAATATAGAACATTTTGAAAATTTGGAAATTTTTAGAATTTGTGTAAGGGTCCCCCCTTATCATTTTTTCAGAAATTTTTTTTTCACCATAACTTTCCTAAAAATCAAGTGATTTCCAAAAATAATGACATTTTGTTTATGTTTTGACACCCATAGTCATTCTACATTTCAATAATTGCAATATGAACATTTTGAAAATTTGGAAATTTTTAGAATTTGTGTAAGGGTGCCCCCCCTTATCATTTTTCAGAAATTTTTTTTTCACCATAACTTTCCTAAAAAATGCAAGTGATTTCCAAAAATAATGACATTTTGTTTATGTTTTGACACCCATAGTCATTTCTACATTTCAATAATTGCAATATGAACATTTTGAAAATTTGGAAATTTTTAGAATTTGTGTAAGGGTCCCCCCTTATCATTTTTCAGAAATTTTTTTTTCACCATAACTTTCCTTAAATTCAAGTGATTTCCAAAAATAATGACATTTTGTTTATGTTTTGACACCCATAGTCATTCTACATTTCAATAATTGCAATATGAACATTTTGAAAATTTGAAATTTTTAGAATTTGTGTAAGAGTCCCCCCCCCCTTATCATTTTTTCAGAAATTTTTTTTTCACCTTATAACTTTTCCTAAAACTCAAGTGATTTCCAAAATAATGACATTTTGTTTATGTTTTGATACCCATACCCATTCTTGAACATTTTGAAAATTTGGAAATTTTTTAGAATTTGTGTAAGGGTCCCCCCTTATCATTTTTCAGACATTTTTTTTTCACCATAACTTTCCTAAAATTCAAGTGATTTCCAAAAATAATGACATTTTGTTTATGTTTTGACACCCATAGTCATTCTACATTTCAATAATTGTAATATGAACATTTTGAAAATTTGGAAATTTTTGGAATTTGTGTAAGGGTCCCCCCTTATCATTTTTTCAGACATTTTTTTTTTCACCATAACTTTCCTAAAAATCAAGTGATTTCCAAAAATAATGACATTTTGTTTATGTTTTGACACCCATAGTCATTCTACATTTCAATAATTGCAATATGAACATTTTGAAAATTTGGAAACTTTTAGAATTTGTGTAAGGGTCCCCCCTTATCATTTTTCAGACATTTTTTTTTTCACCATAACTTTCCTAAAAATCAAGTGATTTCCAAAACTAATGACATTTTGTTTATGTTTTGACACCCATAGTCATTCTACATTTCAATAATTGCAATATGAACATTTTGAAAATTTGGAAATTTTTAGAATTTGTGTAAGGGTCCCCCCCTTATCATTTTTTCAGACATTTTTTTCACCATAACTTTCCTAAAAATCAAGTGATTTCCAAAAATAATGACATTTTGTTTATGTTTTGACATCCATAGTCATTCTACATTTCAATAATTGCAATATGAACATTTTGAAAATTTGGAAATTTTTAGAATTTGTGTAAGGGTCCCCCCCCCCTTATCATTTTTTCAGAAATTTTTTTTTTTTCACCATAACTTTCCTAAAAATCAAAGTGATTTCCGAAAATAATGACATTTTGTTTATGTTTTGACACCCATAGTCATTCTACATTTCAATAATTGCAATATGAACATTTTGAAAATTTGGAAATTTTTGGAATTTGTGTAAGGGTCCCCCCTTATCATTTTTCAGACATTTTTTTTTCACCATAACTTTCCTAAAATTCAAGTGATTTCCAAAAATAATGACATTTTGTTTATGTTTTGACACCCATAGTCATTCTACATTTCAATAATTGCAATATGAACATTTTGAAAATTTGGAAATTTTTAGAATTTGTGTAAGGGTCCCCCCCTCTTTATCATTTTTTCAGAAATTTTTTTTTTCACCATAACTTTCCTAAAAATCAAGTGATTTCCAAAAAATAATGACATTTTTGTTTATGTTTTGACACCCATAGTCATTCTACATTTCAATAATTGCAATATGAACATTTTGAAAATTTGGAAATTTTTAGAATTTGTGTAAGGGTTCCCCCTTATCATTTTTCAGAAATTTTTTTTTTTCACCATAACTTTCCTAAAATTCAAGTGATTTCCAAAAATAATGACATTTTGTTTATGTTTTGACACCCATAGTCATTCTACATTTCAATAATTGCAATATGAACATTTTGAAAATTTGGAAATTTTTAGAATTTGTGTAAGGGTCCCCCCCCTTATCATTTTTCAGAAATTTTTTTTTCACCATAACTTTCCCTAAAAATCAAGTGATTTCCAAAAATAATGACATTTTGTTTATGTTTTTGACACCCATAGTCATTCTACATTTCAATAATTGCAATATGAACATTTTGAAAATTTGGAAATTTTTGGAATTTGTGTAAGGGTTCCCCCTTTATCATTTTTTCAGAAATTTTTTTTCACCATAACTTTCCTAAAAATCAAGTGATTTCCAAAAATAATGACATTTTGTTTATGTTTTGACACCCATAGTCATTCTACATTTCAATAATTGCAATATGAACATTTTGAAAATTTGGAATTTTTTAGAATTTGTGTAAGGGTCCCCCCTTATCATTTTTCAGAAATTTTTTTTTCACCATAACCTTCCTAAAATTCAAGTGATTTCCAAAAATAATGACATTTTGTTTATGTTTTGACACCCATAGTCATTCTACATTTCAATAATTGCAATATGAACATTTTGAAAATTTGGAAATTTTTTAGAATTTGTGTAAGGGTCCCCCCCCTTATCATTTTTCAGACATTTTTTTTTTCACCATAACTTTCCCTAAAAATCAAGTGATTTCCAAAAATAATGACATTTTGTTTATGTTTTTGACAGCCATAGTCATTCTGTAATTTCTATAATTGCAATATGAACTTTTTTGAAAATTTGTGAAATTTTTAGAATTTGTGTAAGGAGTTCTCCCCCTTATCATTTTTCAGAAATTTTTTTTTTACCATAACTTTCCTAAAAATTCAAAGTGATTTTCCAAAAAAATAATGACATTTTGTTTATGTTTTGACACCCATAGTCATTCTACATTTCAATAATTGCAATATGAACATTTTGAAAATTTGGAAATTTTTGTTTTTTTAGAATTGGTGTAAGGGTTCCCCCCCTTATCATTTTTCAGACATTTTTTTTCACCATAACTTTCCTAAAATTCAAGTGATTTCCAAAAATAATGACATTTTGTTTATGTTTTGACACCCATAGTCATTCTACATTTCAATAATTGTAATATGAACATTTTGAAAATTTGGAAATTTTTAGAATTTGTGCAAGGGTTCCCCTCCTTATCACTTTTTCAGAAATTTTTTTTTTCACCATAACTTTCCCTTAGAATCAAGTGATTTCCAAAAAATAATGACATTTTGTTTATGTTTTGACACCCATAGTCATTCTACATTTCAATAATTGCAATATGAACATTTTGAAAATTTGGAAATTTTTAGAATTTGTGTAAGGGTCCCCCCCCTTGTCATTTTTCAGACATTTTTTTTTTCACCATAACTTTCCTAAAAATTCAAGTGATTTCCAAAAATAATCTACACTTTTGTTTATGTTTTGACACCCATAGTCATTCTACATTTCAATAACTGCAATATGAACATCTTCGAAATTTGGAAATTTTTTAGAATTTGTGTAAGGGTCTCCCCTTATCATTTTTTTTGAGCCCTTTTTTTTTTTTTCACCCATAACTTTTCCTTAAAATCTAGTGATTTCCAAAAATAATGACATTTTGTTTATGTTTTTGATCACCCATAGCCTATTCTACATTTCAATAATTGCAATATGAATATTCTGAAAATTTGGAAATTTTTGGAATTTTTGTAAGGGTTCCCGCTTCCTTATCATTTTTCAGAAATTTTTTTTTTCACCATAACTTTCCTAAAAATCAAGTGATTTTCAAAAATAATGACATTTTGTTTATGTTTTGACACCCATGGTCATTCTACATTTCAATAATTGCGATGTGAACATTTTGAAAATTTGGAAATTTTTTAGAATTTGTGTAAGGGTCCCTTCCCCCTTATCATTTTTCAGACCATTTTTTTTTCACCATTACAACTTTCCTTAAAATCAAGTGATTTCCAAAAATAATGACATTTTGTTTATGTTTTGACACCCATAATCATTCTACATTTCCTATAATTACAATATGAACATTTTGAAAATTTGGAAATTTTTAGAATTTCTGCAAGGTTTTTCCCCCTTATCATTTTTCAGAAATTTTTTTTCACCATAACTTCTTAAAAATCATGTGATTTCCAAAAATAATGACATTTTGTTTATGTTTTGACACCAATAGTCATTCTACATTTC
>JAECXD010000544.1:0-18044 GCA_018151445.1 Zaprionus inermis
GCCCTTTTCCAACACCCCACACGCACCTTTCCGCCGCAGGTTCTCACCCCCGGCCTATGACCGCAGTAGAACCAGACCGGGCATAGCCCATCTCGCGGTTGGCAACTTTCACCGGGCACATCAGGCGCTGTATGTTGATCGTTCTGGCCCGTCCGGGCCAGCAGGACTGGGCCATTGTTGGTATCGGCCTGCGTGACAATGCGCGGGAAACTCGCCGGGCGGCCATCATGGTCGAGCAGGACGCGGCCTCTTATATTTTTAACGAATTCGCCTCCCGACAACACCCACACCACCCGCGTTCTGGGAGCCATTACAGAGTATGTGCAGGCCGCGAAGGAGATCCGCGCTGCCGCCATCAGGCGTCTGGCGGACCCGGCCATTAAAATTGTCAGCCTGACCATAACCGAAGGCGGCTATTCTGTTGATGCCAGCGGCAAATTCATGCTGGATGACCCCATCATTGCCGCAGACCTGAAACGCACCGTGCCGGAAACGGCCTTCGGGCTGGTCACAGAAGCCCTGCGCTCCGCGCCGGGATAACGGCACCGGCCCTTACCGTCATGACCTGAGACAACCTGCGCGACAACGGCACTGTCGCACGCACGGCCTTCTGCACCTTTGCAGAGGCGCGGGATCTCGGCTCTGGGCGCGTGGATCAGAGATAACGTGACCTTCCTCCACCATGTGGACCGGATCACGCCGTCCGTTTCCAAAGCCGACATCGCCCGACCGGATCGCCATGAGCGGCATTGCGGACCAGATGCCGCTGTTTGCGGAAGATTTCACACACTACCGGTGATTGAAGACACATTCTGCGCGGGCCGACCGGAACTGAAGCTGTCGGCGTGGAGTTCACGATGATGTCGCTCCTTATGAGCAGGTCAGTCATTCTCGCCGCCAGCACGCGCGCAGCCGTCCCGTGGTGCCCCCGTGAGCTGACGGGGTGACGGGCGGGGGTGGAACCGCCGTCCCGTGAGCGTGCGAATGGGTTTGACGGGACAGCCCCCCGCCAAGCCTCCCCGTGAACATGGCTTGCCACATCGCCATGCAAAGGCGCATGGGCCTGCCTGTCCGGGCTGTCCGGGCTGAGCCTTTGCCAATGTGGTAAGCCCGGACAGCTACCACCCGCAGAAAACTGCCATTTTTTCAGTTTGTCCGGGCTGTCCGGGCTGTCCTAGCTAAAATCTGACCATAAAATAAAAAAATAAATAAAAATACCTTCCCCTGCACCCCCCTGCCCGTGGCGTCTGGCGGGTTATGTATTTTATTTTCCATAATCCCCAGCCCTACCGGCTGACCCCACCCGGACAGCCCGGACAGCCCGGACAGTTGCCAAAAAACCGCAGTTTTCTGCGGGTTCTAGCTGTCCTAGCTCCTGTCCTGACAGCCCGGACAAGCCCGGACAAGCCCGGACAGCCAGCCCGGACAGGGTGAATCAAAGGGCGGTTTGAGCATGGATAACAGCGCCTAGCCAGCCAAAACGGCCACAGAAGCCCAGCCAGCGTCAAACAGCCTGCAAACGACCAATCACACAGGCAGGCCGAAAAGGTGCCCTGTAACCCCCGTTTATGAGCCTTCCTCATTCCGCTGGTGTAGGGTTATGCACATATCCCCGGCTGGCCTGACCCTTTATAGGTCAGGCAGGCCAGCGGGGGGTATGTGTGTAACCCGTCCCGCTTACGCTCCATTGCCACACGCGCAAAAAGTGACACTTGCAAGAGGAATCCCGGCCCGAGGGGGCAAGGATTGCCACCCCCAGAAAGTTTTTTACACGCGGAAAACCGGGGAAAACTGCCATTTTTTCGGTCATTTCTGCAAAAGTGTAAATCTTGGTATGCAGAAACACAGAAATAATTTTCACGTTTTTCGTGATTTTTAAATTACAATAAAGATACTTTTACAGGAAAGTAAAAGCACCATCACAGGAGTATTTGACATGCTAACAGAACAAGCAAGAAGGGAAGAAGCCCTTAAATCAGAAATAACAAATCTAAGACTTTGTTATAATAGCTTACAAGAAGATAACGACAACCTTAAACGTCAGAATGATTACTTATCGCGTGAGTGTGAAATTCTGAAAATAAAGAATGAATCCTTGCAAGTTCTCAACCGTAAATATCGCCAAGAAAACGATACAATCACAGAGTTATTTTATAGAAATTGCGACGAGACAGAGATTTTAGAACATGCCTTACGCCTGCACGATCACTAAAAGAAAGCCCCCAAAAATGGGGGCTTTTCTCTGTTCAAGCCACCAGCTCCGCCACCTGTTCCGGTAGCGACCTGATAACCCGCACATAAGCAATCGCGTAATCTGGTGGCATAACCCGCGCCTGTTCCCACTCCTGCAACGTCCGCACGGGCACCCTAAAGCGCCTTGCAAAGTCTTCCTGTGTCAGTCCCAGCCGTGTGCGTGTAGTCCTCACCAGTCGGGCTTTATGCCCTCTTTCCAGCCCTTCTGCGCTCACGTCCCTGTCTTCTGGGTCGCTGGGGTCAGCTTTCATGACTATCATATTCTTTTTGTTCTGCATTGTTTGACCTCCTTACGCTTATGAATCTGGGGTGTTGTGGATACTCCCCACGCCACACAAAAACGGCAGTAAATAGCCGGTTTTCAACCATTCCCACGACTTTAAACCGCTCTTCTTTTGTCCTGCTCTCTAACGCTCGCAATAAAAATATGGTCTTCATCTTCAAAGATTTTTAGACCAAAATTAAGAGGCAGTCCGTGTTTTTGGCGGTTTATCTGGTCTTTCCGCTCGTCAAACTCACATTCCATACTCATTCTTATACGTGATTCACGTAGTTCGATCAAAAGAAAAAGTGACACTAACCCCTGAAAAGTGACACTTCCCAGTTCAAACCGCAAAACTGACAAAACTTTTTCACACCTGAAAAACCGCAGAAAGCTGCCATTTTTCGGGCGTTTCTGCAAAAGTGTAAATCTTGGTATGCAGATTTCTGTAAATATTTTTCACGTTTTTCGTGATTCTTTACTATAATAAAAATAAGAAGACAGACAGCAAAACAAAGTCTTCCACCTTTAACAATCAAGTAAAGGTTTTGCCATTGGAGTAAAGACTATGGAACAGACAACCGAAACATTCTCAAATATTTTTAATACCGCCACTCTTTGCCGTGCCAGAGGCCAGTTTAACCAGCTTGCAAATAATCGTGAAATCATCGAGTTTTTTGCCCCTGTCCTGCCCGGTGAATTTAGCAATTTCAAATCCGCAGGGCACGGAAAAGGCTGTAATCATGATCTTTATGGCTTTGATGTTGAGCGTAAAATGGCTGTAATTCAGGTCAGATTTTCACGCCGGGGATACGGTAAGAGCTATCTGTCAGTAAATAAAGATTATTACCTTTGCGTCCTCAACAATGACGGCACAATGTCCTCTTTTATGGTGCCGGGTTTGAAGGTTCGCGGGGCTGCTCGCTCTACCAAAGATAACAGCCCGGAAGCGGTCGTGACCGCTGCGCTGGCCGGTCTTTTCAGCCTGACACCCGCCAAAATTCGCGCCGGACATTATCTTAATGGTCGTTTCTTTTTTAAAACAAAGAACCCCGTTAAAGCTGAAAATATGGCGGAATACCGCCCGGAAGTGGCTAAAGAAATCGGTGGTTTTCTTTTTTAAAACACACGGTTGTCATGTTTTTAATGATAACGCTTTGCCAATCGTCAGATGTTCAAGCATTATCATTCCCACTAACGACAACGCTATAAATGATAACTTTGTTATTGATACGCCATATATAAATGGTTTGCGTCTGTCCGGCCTCTATTCTGTCAAACAGGCGGTTGAGGCCAACGACTAACCACTAAAAACCCCCGGTTTTCCGGGGGGTTTTCTTTGGCCCATCATGTAAAAAGTAACTTGCTGATTATCTGCCTCGCCTCTTCCAATCTTTTAACCGTTTTTTCCGCCTCCATATAATCACGCCTCAAACTGTCCTCCAGCGTCCGCAGGGTTGTGCGTGAGAGGTGCTTACCGCTCTTTATGCTATCAGATACCGCGCGTGACAGTCCCGCCCTTCTAGCGGTCTGTGAGAGGCTAGAAGGGGCGCTTCTCACCCCGTCCAGAACCTCACCAAGATTTATAATGTCCCGATTCATGTTATTTCCCCCATTTTCCGGTGATGATTTCGACAGCGGACGGGCTATAAGTCAGCCTTTTAAAAAGGGAATCTGTATTTCTGTATATGCAGACACACTTTTTAACCAAATAAAAGATAATGAAAGCATAGCAGGGACTATAAACAAGAAACTGCATCGAGCTTTTAAAGCCCGATATTTCGCTATATTTCATTGCTAAAAGCCACAAAAACATAAGTATTAGAACTGTTGCACCACGCATATATAACATGATTAAATCCCCTTCTTTACAGAAAAGACACCGTTTTTAAGCCAAGCGTTAAAGCTTGTCTTATGTCCGTTGTAATAATTAAAGTTTACAATAGAATAGATGCCAGCAAAAAGAATAATGGGAACGCTGGTTACTGCATCACCAATAAAACGAGCCACTAAATCAGCAGTAGAATGGTCAAACCGGAAACTTAAAAAGCCTTGAATTATCCAGAAACCAAGTAAAAACGTAATAATCCACTCAAACATGAAATATGTCTGTTTAAGCTTTTTATTGCGTTCTCTGTCAGTCAAATTCAGGTCTTCAATCCTTACAAAACCGGCCTGATCTTCATTGATTTCGCTTAAAACATTATCAGGAATACCGCGCCAAATGTTTGCGTGAAATTCTGCTTCTCCTTTAAAGGTATTAACAACAGCGTCCGCGCCTGTTGCTTTCATTATTACACCTTTCTTTGTAATATTCATGCTGTCTGCTCCGTATATGCTCAGACTTTATTGTCTGATTACTATATTATAATGTAAAATATGCAACAATGTGCATTTTTTATACTTTTACAGCAATAAAAAAGGGCGGTTTACGAGAAACCGCCCTAATTTCGGGAACATTTTAAAAGGAGCAAAGCGAAGCAAAATGTTGTAACTAACCAAGCCACAATATAAATATACTCCATACTGTCATAAAATGCAAGTGAAATGTCCAAAATACAAGACTTTTCCTTGTTGTATTGCGCTTGTGGTAATTGAATACTTGTCCAGAAATAGAATGTTTTTGTCGGGTAATACAGAAAACGTTATGACAAGGTATTACACCGTATAACAAGGTATGACACGGTAAGTTTTTCACGAAAAACGTGAAAAAGTTACCGTATGACGCGGTAAAGTGGTGTATAATACACTTATAAGGTGGCAATTCCGCCACCTAAAAATGCACATATACGCATTACATACAGGGGAGTATTTGCTATGTCTGATTTTTGGAACGATAAAGAGTTGATGGACACGTTATCTGCCTTGCCTGTTTATCGGGGTAAAGCAACAGATGCCTTCAAAGAGGCCAACCTTGCGACCAGCACCGCCCGCCATTTCGCCCATTGCCAAGACCGCAAATTGAACCGCAAGACGCTGGATAAACTCGCCAGATTTGCCCGCAAACGGGCCGAGGAACTGCGCGAAAGTATCCATATTCTGCGGGAAATTGCGGACACACTGGAAGATCGCGTGAAGGCTCAGGAATGGAGAGACGCGGCTTGACTTAGCGCCTTATTTCTGTAAATCTGTTTACCAAGATACCCAGATTTAAGGCTGATAAGATGCAAGTTTTTGGTGTGTTAAGCGGGAAAGGTGGCGCGGGAAAATCGACATTTGCGCTTAACCTTGCCCGCTTTTTGTCTCTTCAAAAGAAGAACAATAAAACCGTTCTGATCGACTGCGACCCGCAGGGAACCGCCAGTTTTTGGGCAGAAACGCGCCCCACAGCGCCGGGTTTTGACGTAGCAAAATACACCACGCCGAATCTTCATGAACATATTGCGGACATGGCAAACGGTTATGATAATGTGGTTATTGACGGCCCGCCCCGCGATACGGCTTTGTTCCGCTCTGCGACTTTGGCGTGTGATAAAATTCTAATTCCTCTTGTAACGTCTGCCCCGGATTTATGGTCAACATTGGACTTTCTGGAAATTGTCAAAAACGCCGGAAAACTGCCAGTTTGCCGGGTTGTTTTGAACAGAGTCCGCCCCCGCACAACACTGGCAAAAGAGTTTCCAGAGCTTGCAAAAGAAACGCTTAACATACCGTTTTTAAAGCATTTTGCGGGCGACAGGGTGGCATATGCGGAGTCCATTTCCACGGGCCGAACCCTTTTTGATGCACCCGTAAACAAAGCCTGTTTTGAGGAAATGACCGGCATATTCAAGGAATTTCTGAAATGAGCGTTAAACCAAAACTTGCCATTTTGCGTAAGGGTGACGCTGCGCCAGCTCCCACCCCCGCGCCAGAAGCGCAGAAAACTGCGGATTTTGTGCAAGAGGCGGACGAACAGAAAACGGGTGGTGTTAAGCGCGTTACTCTTGACGTGTCAGCATACGCGCATAAATTCCTGAAAAGTTATTGTGCAGATAACGAGATTTCCATAAACGACCTGTTGCGCGACATGATTGATAAGCGTTTTAATATAAAATCAGCTCCGCCACATGCTTATGTGCCACCCCGCAAGCCCAAACTGTCAGACAAAGAAAACCCCCAAAAATAGGGGGTTTTCCGGGCGCTGTGGTAGGGTCTGGCGTTAATAGACGGGTTCCGGGCCTCTGCTCTGTTCCACCTCTTCAAATTCGCTTAAATCGACCTCTTCCGGCCTGTTGCTTTCCAGCTCCACAGGCTCAGGGCTGGCCGGTTCTGGTGCTTCCAGTTTAACCGCTGGGGCACGTTCTGGCTCTGGGTCTTTCAAACCGGGATCATGCAGAACAGGAATAAACCCCCGGTTTTCCGCGATTTCTCGCATGGTCTCAAGAGCAACCGGCACCCCCTTTACCCTTAGTGCAAGGGATACTTGGGGGCATGAATGATACGGCTGACATATATCTTTTAAGTCTTCCATCGCGCCCGTTGTCTCGCCAATACGCGCATAAAATCTATCACGTTTTTGCAAAGATACTGAATTTTTAAAGCCTTTTGACGCTTTATATTCTGTCCATCTCTTACGTTCTGATTCAAGCTGACTCTTAACCTGTCCCAGCCTTTTGCGTTCGGAAAAGTCAAAAAAGCCCAGTTTTCCGCGCTCTTCGTCAAGTTCCGCCTGCTGTTCTTCCAGCGATTCAAAAGCAGAATTTAGGGAGATTTCGGCTGATGTAGGAGCATTTTTAAGCTCTTTTTCGATCTGCGCCGGGGTCTTGTTGACACCATAAAACCGGGCAAAATACGCCTTATTTTCGCGCTCCGGCCTTTGATAATCAGCTATGTTGCAGTTTTGAGAGAAATACAGGTAAGCCGCTTGTATGCCCTGCTCCTGCGCCAATTTCTGAATCTTCATGCTTTCGGCAGTAACGCGAATATCCCGCGAACATTGCGCTTTTGCCCCAAAAGGGCGATTTCCTCAACTGTGTCGAGACGGTCGAGTGTGCGCGTGACCATTTCACATTCATCATTTGACAGCATGGCAAACGCTTGCGCGTTAAGCTTGTTAAACGTGCTTAAAAAGGTCTGGCGGAAATTCTCTGCATCGGCCTGAATGTCGAGAGAAGGGCGATTTTCCGCCAGTTTTTGGAGCTTTTGAAAGGGTGTTAGGTCGGCGGAAACTGAACCGCCCATATCGCCAGCGCTGCGAACGTGAGAGCTGCTGTCACCGCTACGCGCCACAGAGCTGCCCAGCCGTCCCATGGGAAGGCTCCCCGCACCCGGCGGGCGAACAGAAGCATTGTCATGCGCTTTAACAGCGCTAATACCACTATCGCTACTCCTGCCGTCCAGATCGCTGCGTTTCCGCTTATCTTCATTGCTTCTCTGTTGTTCATTGCCCTTCTCCTTTGTCTGTAATTCCTCTCTCTTATAGGCTACTTTTTGCATATAGTCAAGCATATTTTCAGGTGAATAATTGTGTTTTATTTGAAGTCCTCTTGCTTCCATTTCGGAAGCAACGGCGCTTTTAAAGTCTTCACTTCCGCTTAACTTAACATATTGCCAGCCATACCGCTCTATACTGTCAACCAGATCGCTGATTGCTTCCTGTGACGGCTTCCCTTCAAGAGCCAGTCCTTTGCCATAGTCGTAAAGCTTGGCACCGGAATCATACGTGAGCAACCACATTTCATCCGATATTTTACGCGCCTTGCGCTTTTTAGCCTCGTCGTCTGTCCATTCCCGAAGCAAAATTTCGGCAAGATCAGGGTCAGATATTGCCCTATTTATAGGTAAATCATCAGTATTCATGTCACATACTCCTTTTATTGACATGACTTATTATAGCATAAAAAATGCAATGTTCCGCTTTTTAGTGAACAAAAAGTAAATAAATGATGTTATAATGTAAGTATTCCGGGCACACGGTAACTTCCCTGCATCTCTAACATAAGGAAAAAGTATGCAGTTTTAGGAGTAATTTACATGACTATTGCAACAGATTTAGCTCAAGGGGTCGGAAATGACGACATAGGCAAGCATCTGCTTTCCGTCATTTTCCCGGCGCTTACGGGTGGAACAGACAGCATACCCGCGACCGCGCTAGGTAATACCGTATTTATATTAAATACATGTCTTGCATTTCTTGCGTCTGGCCTTTTGTCATATGTTTTCCTGAAAATGATTGTGAACGCCGGGAAACATGGAAATCTGACAAAAGGAACGGACTCCCTCTGGGGTAGTATTCGCGTTTTTATCGGCATTTCTGCACTTGCCCCGGCAATAAAAGGCTATTCAGTCGCAAGCTTTTTGATTGTCAATATTTCGCTTTTGGGTATGAATATTGCGAATAAGATGTGGGCTGAATACGCGCAAACAGTATCAACGCCTTCCGTTCTGTCACCGACACTTCCAGACACTAACAAGCTTGCGATGGCGATTGCGGAAGCAGAAGCCTGTAACGCTTATGTGTCAATGTCAGAAGGTTCGAGCGCACTTCTGGCGCACCAGCAGGTGCCGGATTTGGGGCCTAAAGGGTGGACAAATGCCGGTATTTTGGCAAATTCGACAACATACGCGGGCGATATTTATAATTTGGTAAGTAATGCTGTCACAGGTGGCAATTATAACACAAATAAATCATCACAACGCGCAGTTGAGAATTTGGAATATGGAGAATGTGGCCGTATTCAAGGCACTTTTGCTGTTGGTTCTGGTGATTCATCTGCGTTTGATACAAAAAGAATGAGCGATATTAACGCTTTTGCTCAAAAACTTCGCCCTGCGATGTTACAGCTCGCGCAATATGCGTATGGTGGTGTTGATAGTGCAGACCAGCTCACAGACGCAACGGGTCAGCTTGTCGCAACAATAGAGCAATCAAAGCAGGAGCTAGACAAAGCACTTGTTAAAGACGCAGAGTCTTATGTTGATGCAATAAACGCAAACAATGGAACGTCAAAAACAGAGTTTAATGACAGCGTTAATAAATACGGATTCATGACTGTTGTTCCATATTTTTACAATATTGAGTCCATGCAAACACTTGTTAGCTCTTTTGCGTCAACAATACCTTCATATTCGTCTGATGCACACGACAAAATGCTTTCTATGCTTAGACAGGATTTTGTGACAAAGCATAAAAACCTTGTAGATGCTTTTAGTTCTGCAATTTCAGAAGCAGAAAAGGCTATAGCAGGGCAGGAAGGCTTTGAAAGTGACGCTTTGGCAAGTATTCGTCAGGCATCTACCGCAGAACTGAATGAAGACGACAGCAACGACAATGTTGCATCTCTTTATAACAAAGTGTCGTTTAAACTTTTCAGCCTGATTGAGCAGCATATTACTAATGTAAAACCGGAAATTGGCACAGAATTGGGGCAGATTTCTTACATTGGCAATGAGATTGTGAACGCTACAAGCGCAATCATTGGCGCGGGCACTGTTGCCCAGCTACACCCGGCGGGTAAAGCTGTGGCTATGGTAGCAGCGAAAGCAGCTAACCACCCGCTCGGAATCATGTTTTTACTCCCATTCGCGGCGCTTTTTGCAAGTGGTGTAATGCTTGCTTATGTCCTGCCCATGCTTCCATCTCTCGCGCTGTTCTTTTTGTGTGTGAATTACATTTTTAAAGTCATACATATGACGCTGGTTGCGCCGTTTTGGATGATTACGCACATAAACTTTGAAGAAAGAGGCGGTTTTGCAGGCAATACGGAAGGAACAGGTTATAAAGTTTTAGCAACAATGTTGTTTGAACCGGCCTGCATTATTTTGGGCGCTATTGCTTCCATTTTTGTTCTCGACATTTATATTCGCGCCTTTGAAATGCTCATTATGCCAATGTTTAGAAGCTCAGGAATGGGCGCAGGTTTTGGCGTGATTGCAGTTTTTGTGAGCCTTGGAATCATCGCTTATGTCCATTTTCAGGGCGTTAAGCTTTGCATCAAAACGCCGGGAAAGCTGGTTGAGTTTATGGAAAAGCTGGCTGGTTGGAGCGGATTCAACGACAATAACGCAGCACATGAAGAAGCTGGGGCAGTCATGGGCGTGGTGTCTTCTGGTGCTGGTCGCTTCGGCAACCCCGGCCACAGCCTGCGCCCCGGCGCTGGTGCAGGCGACAAAGGGGGGCAACACTGTTACCCCCGGTGGCAATGGTGGGCCGGGAACCGTTGCACCTGGCGCAAGCGGGCAGGGCAACGTAACCCCCGGCCAGTCCGCACCGGCTGGTGCTGGTGGGCCGGGACATGGGCAGGCTGGGCGCTTTGCTCACTTGCGTATGTCTAACCCAGCGCCACAGCGCAGGGGTGGAGCTGGCAACACAGGCGCAGGGCAGGGCAATGGGCACATTAACAGCCCGTCCCATCAGTCAGGACAGGAAGAGGCACCCGCCCCGCTGTGGCCGTCTCACCTGCGCCCGGAGCGCACCAACGACAATAATGAAGAAGGGGAAGGGGTATGAACGCCCCGGCCCATTTCTTTGGGTTGCTGTCCGCCATTGCGGACGGCATAACCCGCCCCGGCCCTGCATTTTATGCCAGAATTTGCGGGATTTCCTCACGTCACATTCTCAACATTCTGTCAGGCAAAGCACATCTGACAGACAGCGTAAGGCGTAAAGCGCGGGAAAATCTGGCAGAACATATAAAAAACTGTGAAGCCGTTTTGTCCCAGCTCTAACCGCTAAAACCCCCGGTTTTCTGGGGGTTTTCCTTTGAACATAAAGAAACCCGCCAACCTTAAAAGGTTAGCGGGTTCTCTCACAGAGTAAATCGACTAAAGCAAACATACACTATACAGACAGCAAGATTATTATACACACTTTTTTCTGCAAATCAAGAAAAAATGGTATATGGAAACCAAGAAATACAGAAATTTAGGCGTTAGAAAGTAGCATTATTCTGCCTTTAAGCCTCAAACCGCTTATTACGTTTGACAGCTCATATTGCCTTGCTTGCGAAAAATCCTTGTATGTATCAACAATAAACGACTTTTCGCTTTTATTCAGTGCATGGGCAATAAAGACATGACCGGCGCGGGCAAGACGTGCTGTTTCCGCCGTTACAGGGTCATTTTGTGTGCGTTTATAAAGCGCAGTTTGAATGTCTGGCAGGAAATACGGATTTCCTGTCAATTCACGGCTGATTTGTCTTAACTCTTTAATATCCATGATTATTTCCTCCTTTCATGGGTGGTGATGATGCGCTTAAAACGGCACATCATCAGCGTTGTTTCCGTGCCACTCTCCGCCCGGTGGCACATCGGAAGCAGAAACAGGGGCAGAAACCGGGGGTTTAATTCCCCATTCTTCAACGTCCCACACCTTCGCACCTGCTGGCAGACAGTTTTTAACAAATTCCTCACGCGCAAGCGGTAGTCCTGCCATTATATAGCAATGCCTGCGACCTTGACCAAGTAATTCTGTATCAGGTTCAAGAACCTGTGCTTTACTGTTGCTGTTCAATACAGCATTTCCCATAATTTTAACAAATGTCTTGCCAAATTCGTTCTTTTCAACACGCTTTGTATTGCCAGCGTCTTTTTTTATACTCCAAAAACGCTTGATATATAACATCTTTGAAGACAATTCCGCCTTCATTATTCCATTGCTGGGCATCTGAAAGTGTATGTTTAAGCAATGAACGCTGACGAAAAACACCATCTGTAAGAACAGACATGATAAAAGCATGTTCGATTGGTAGAGTTGAAATAGTATCTTCCACTTGTGCCGTATTTTGCGGGACTTTTGAGATAAGTTCTTTATTTATCTCATAGTTCAAAATATAGCGATAAAATGCGCGAACAGCCACAGGAATCAGGTCTGGTTTGTCAGCCGGGGGCATGATTTCTGCCATTAACGGGGCGAAATACTCAGCACTTCCGGGCTTGTTTTGTGCATACTGATTATTAACGCGAAACACAACAAAACGGCGGTTTGACGCTTCAATGTTAATAACTGTTTCAGACTGGCTGAAAAACTGGAATCGCATACGATTATCGAGCTGAATCGCTGCTTTTCCTTTCAGGTTTAGGCTTAAAACTGACCCCCCCGATCATACCTTTAAATCTGTTTGCAGCTTTTAAATCACCGTGCCAAAGCGCCTCTTCCGCCCACACAAAGCAATTTTGCAACGAGCTGATCTTGAAAATCGCCGGTAAAAGTGTTCGGGTCAGAAGAAGAAAGGTAGTGATTTTTGCCGATGATTTTTGCCAGCACGTAATCGGCAAATAATGTTTTACCTGTTCCCTGCTCAGAATGAAATATAAGAGCCTTATCTGTTATTTCATCAGGTTTTTGGAACATGTGAGCAAGCCACGACAGGTAATAATCCGCCATTATCGGGTCATTATTACATAAGACTTCGCGGATATGGCGCAATGTATATTTGCATTTATCTTCGTAATCGTCACCATCGTATGGCTTGCAACCCCAGCCCGTCCATAGATTGAAATTGACATCATCGGGCTTGCGCTCGACGCCGGGGTGAAAGGCTAAACCGTCATAAATAGTAAGATTTGGGGCGGAACGAATGAGGCTTGCACGTGTGCATTTCTGCCAGCGCGTAACCTCAAAAGTTACGGGGTCAATGACGGCGGGCATGTCATGCACGCTCTCATTCATCGACTCTTCAAACGCGGTAATGCTGTAAAGAGGAACGTCTGACCCCCGGCTTGCGGAATCAAAGCTGGAATTACGCGCAGATTTCCAGTATTTCACGTCACCATTGTTTTCCAGTCGGAAAATGCGGTGTCTGAATTCGGCATATTCCTGCGCTTTTCTCGTCTCTTTCAGGGCGATTTCGTACAGGTCGCCCAGATCGCGCCCGCTCATTCTCAGCTCATGAATCTGGGCTGTGAGACGATCACGAAACGGCTTATCTTCATCTGGAATCGCGTCTAAAACAGCCTGAATCCGCTCTATTTTCTCTTCCGTGGAAAGAGCGTCTGGATTATCAGCAGGCGCTTTGCGCGGGCGTCCACGTCCTCGCTTGCGCTGCTCCTGTTCTTGTCCGTCCTGTCCATTGGCGAACGCTTCCGGCTCAGGTGGTAAGCCACCTGTTGCCCTGCGCCTGCGCCTCTGGCTGGCTGTCAGAGGGACAACATTTCCTGTGTTTTGTGTGTCTGTGTCTGTGTTTGCTTGCTGTGACATGTCTTCACCCCTTCGGGTTTGAGATCACGGCCCCGCCGACTGGAAGACATAGAAGCGTTACGCTCGGCAATCACATCATCAAGATTGACGATGTGAACATTTGCAAAAGGGGCTTTTTCCGCAGGAATCCGCCCTCTTTGCACCCATTGCCGGACAGTTTTCACATTTACGCCGGATTCTTTGGCTGCTTGCGCTGTTGTCATTTTTGCTAAATCTCGACATTTGCAACCCCCCAAAAAACTGGTATAACGTGACTATAGAACAAGACGCTTCGCGTGTCCTCCAAAGCCTCGACTGGTTCCCGCCGGTCGGGGCTTTTCATTTCTGAACCGCTTAAAATTATTGTAGTCGGGGAATGACAAAAATTCCAGCGGTTTTATGCAAGCGACACAGAATTTTGCACAGGGCAAAGAAAAACCCCGGAAAACCGGGGTTTCTCATGATCGCCGTTTTTCAGATTATGAAGGTTCCGGCCCGCGATTTTTGGGCTGGTTGCTTCTGGTGGCATTTTCCAGCTCTTCGCGCAGGCGGGCAATCTCGGCTTTAAGCTCTGTGTTTTCGGTAACAACGGGCGTAAGCTGCTCACGTGTGATAAGGGAACCTTCCGCTTTGCCCTTTTGGAAAGCATCGTCCCTTTCCGTTGTCAGGGTTTTTGTTGTTTTTTCAAGGACTTCTGCCTTACCCTCGGCTTTAAGAGCACGTTCCTTAAACGCTTCAAGGCTTTCCGTGATGCGCTTGTTAGATTCTGCGAGTTCCGTTATTTTATCGACAACTTGCTTAATCTGACTGTCTTTTTCAGAAATAAGCTTATCTTTGCTGTTCAGCTCTTCGCGCATTTTAGTAAGCTCAGAAGCGCGGTCTTCCGCCAATTTCTCGGCATTTGCGCGGGCTTCCTGCTCACTTTTAAGCGTTGCGCTTGCGCTGTTAAGCTTGCCGGTTAGCTCGTTAATTTCGCTTTCTCGCTCTTCCAGCGTTTCAAGACGATCTTTAGCCAGTTGTTCGGCGCTTTTACGGGCCTGCTGTTCGGTTGTAAGGTCGTCTTTAACGCTTTCCAGATAGCTTTTTGTGCTGGTCAGTTCGCTTGTCATGCGACCGATAATCGAAGCCTGACCTTTATTTTCCTGCTCAAGAGTGACATTCGCTTGCACAAGTTCGCCGTTCTTCTCTTTCAGATCGTCAAACAGCTTTGTTATATCTGCAAGTTTTTCAGATGTTGAAGAAAGCTCTTTAGACGTTTTTGAAAGTTCCGCTGTTGTATCTTCAAGTTTTGCTTCTGCGCTATTGGCGCGGGCTTCTTCCGCTGTTTTGGACAGAATAAGAGAACCTATCTCCTTTTCCTGTCCTGTCACCTTTTCCGCCAGCTCTTTAGCCTGATTTTCCGCGATTTCCCGCGCTTTTTCGGCTTCCTCTTTGGCCCTGACAGCTTCGAGCGAATGGGTCAGACTGGCGAGACGTTCAGCAGCTTTTGCCTTTTCTGCTTCATATTCTTGATCGCGTTTTGACTGCTCACGCGCCACACGGTCAATTTCTCGCGCAATAAGGGCTTGATCGACGGAGCGAGGAACAGCAACAGTTTTACCCGTTTCTTCGTCAACTTTAACAGGTTCAGGAATAATACCGCCCGCTTCCGCAACCTGTTCTTTTAACGACTCGTTTTGTTCCAGTGTTTCAAGCGTGTCGCGTCCGTCAAAAGTAAACTTTACTTTTGCATCAAGACCGAGTTCTTTAAACTTGTGATTAAGGTATGGCATGAGAAGGGAATTTGTTATTCCGTCCCTGTCCATGCGCCAGCTTGCAGACATTTCGTTTTTGTTAGTGTCAACGGCAAAGCGGGACACCCAAGCGTGAATGTGCATATTGCCCGAATTGTCGTGAATGGGGCTGATAACAGCCGTTCGCTTGCCTTCTGGTGCAAAAGAATTTTGCTCCGCCTTCGGCTTCCAGCTTGGCTTTTTGCTCGTTGAACCGGCCTGAAATGTCATTCTCGCGCATGAGCTGGGCCGGTGATTTGGAAAGCGCGGTGTCAAGAATTGAGACAACAGATTGCTTTTCTTCTGCTGTTAAAACCTGCCATTCTCTTGCTGTAAAAGTGAAAACAAGGTGATCTGCGGTTTCTTTGTCGGGGTCGTTCAAAGACGCAACACGCAATTTCTGGTCAGGTGCAAAGTCGTCTTTCAGCACCTGCGGATTCATCAGATCAACAACGGAAGCCCGGATTTCTGCGGGGTCGCTGGTTATGTTGTCGTTCTCGTCCAGCCCGATTTCTGAAATATCGAAATCGCCATTTACGCCAATAACTCGACCGTCAGGGAGCTGAACAGTTTTCATGTCAAGCCACGCTTCTGCGGGCACGTCTTCGGCATCGGGCCAGACCTGAAATTCATCTTCTGCAATGATTTCACGGCCTCTTTTGGCGCTGTCGGTCTTTAAAAACTTGCCGAAATCGTTAAGGCTCCGGCCAATTCTGCTTTTGCCCTGTGGGTCTAATCCGCCCACCTGTATAACTTTACCCATAACAATGTCCTCCAAAGAAAAAGGGTTACACGGGGTGGGGTTCTTCCCTGCTCCCATCCCGTAAAAGTATTCTATCCCGTCCCGTGGGATTAAGCAAGTAAAAGTAAGTATCTATATTTACAGATTTACAGATTTACAGATTTACGGATTAAAAAGGAATCTGCTTATCTATTTTTCCGGGCAGGGGGTGCCCAAAATCATCAAAAACAGGCGGTTTATTCAGCGTTTCCACCAGCTCGGCCCGTTCCTCATACTTCCCCAAAAGTTTAGCTTCCAGCGCCTTTTTAGCCTCGTCAGTCATGGGCTTTTGGATATGGTGGCACTCTGGCTCATAAACTTCTGGAGGTGGCCGGAAACCGGGGCGGTATTTGTGGCGCTGTTGGTCTCTCAAAAGCTTGCTGTGTTGTGTCTGTATGTCTCTCATAATCTGCACTCCTTCTCTCTCTCTCAGCTCTCAGCAAGCTTTTTTAAGGCTGTCTCGCATAGCTCTGCTGGCTGACAGCAAGGCTTTCTTGCGCTCTTCCAGCGCGGTGCGTTCCTGCGCCACCTGCGCCAGCTCCTTACGTGCTTGGCAAAGGGCACTGTCTAGCTCGTCGCGTGCTGACATTTGCGCCTGAATCTCGGCTTTAAGTGTGCGGTTCTCAGATTCCAGTATTAAAGTTTATTTGAATTTTGAGCGATGCGCGCAAGTTTTCGGACTCGTTTTTTATAATATCTTTCTGCATTTTCAGCCTCCAAAAAAGGTAAATAGGAAATAAATATGGAAATGGAGAAAGCAGGTCATGCGTTATTGCGATGGTCAAAAGACTAAATATTGCAATAATGCCTGTTCTCATCTGACTTTTTGACAGTTCATTATCGTCGTTCATGACAAATACTCCTGTGATGGTGCTTTTACTTTCCTGTAAAAGTATCTTTATTGTAATTTAAAAATCACGAAAAACGTGAAAATTATTTCTGTGTTTCTGCATACCAAGATTTACACTTTTGCAGAAATGACCGAAAAATGGCAGTTTTCCCCGGTTTTCCGCGTGTAAAAAACTTTCTGGGGGTGGCAATCCTTGCCCCCTCGGGCCGGGATT
This sequence comes from Zaprionus inermis, assembly GCA_018151445.1. NCBI lineage: Eukaryota > Metazoa > Arthropoda > Insecta > Diptera > Drosophilidae > Zaprionus > Zaprionus inermis. The sequence goes on from JAECXD010000544.1 coordinate 17,231, forward strand.
CCTCTTGCAAGTGTCACTTTTTGCGCGTGTGGCAATGGAGCGTAAGCGGGACGGGTTACACACATACCCCCCGCTGGCCTGCCTGACCTATAAAGGGTCAGGCCAGCCGGGGATATGTGCATAACCCTACACCAGCGGAATGAGGAAGGCTCATAAACGGGGGTTACAGGGCACCTTTTCGGCCTGCCTGTGTGATTGGTCGTTTGCAGGCTGTTTGACGCTGTACGGGCTTCTGTGGCCGTTTTGGCTGGCTAGGCGCTGTTATCCATGCTCAAACCGCCCTTTGATTCACCCTGTCCGGGCTGGCTGTCCGGGCTTGTCCGGGCTTGTCCGGGCTGTCAGGACAGGAGCTAGGACAGCTAGAACCCGCAGAAAACTGCGGTTTTTTGGCAACTGTCCGGGCTGTCCGGGCTGTCCGGGTGGGTCAGCCGGTAGGGCTGGGGATTATGGAAAATAAAATACATAACCCGCCAGACGCCACGGGCAGGGGGTGCAGGGGGAAGGTATTTTTATTTATTTTTTTATTTTATGGTCAGATTTTAGCTAGGACAGCCCGGACAGCCCGGACAAACTGAAAAAATGGCAGTTTTCTGCGGGTGGTAGCTGTCCGGGCTTACCACATTGGCAAAGGCTCAGCCCGGACAGCCCGGACAGGCAGGCCCATGCGCCTTTTGCATGGCGATGTGGCAAGCCATGTTCACGGGGGAGGCTTGGCGGGGGCTGTCCCGTCAAACCCATTCGCACGCTCACGGGACGGCGGTTCCACCCCCGCCCCGTCACCCCGTCAGCTCACGGGGGCACCACGGGGGCACCA
>JAECXD010000547.1:0-45663 GCA_018151445.1 Zaprionus inermis
ACATGTTGCGGCTTATATTCAAGCCAAAATACAAGCTGTCGAGTTTAAAGTGGAAAATCTCTGAATTCTCATATGAGAGGGACATATCGTCCTTTAAAAATTAGTGTCCCGGCTGAACTGTTAGCCCATTAGTATGTTCTCCAACATTTTGGCCAGAACATGCAATGGTTAAAGAGTTTGAGGCGAAGAAGAAAAAGAATCGGAACCGATTGTTCTTTCACTGCCAATCCCAGTAAAACGTCCACCCAAAAACAAATGCAAAACTGTTTCTTTTTTCATATACCAAAATTAGAGGATTATGTGCAAACTTATCTAATCTATTCTAACAGCCTTTTAAATTCCATATGTTTTAGTGTTTACTGAAACCTGTTAAAACTGTGATATTTACACTGTAGCTATACCAAGTGGTATGCTTTAATCTGTCCCTTGGCTGTCATATCGGAAGTCCGGAAGTCTACGCCGGTTTACTTTGTGGAAACATCAGAGGTTCGCAGCCGTCATCGGAATAGTCATTTATGCCATCACTTGTTCGCACAAGACTCATTAACGTTGTCAGACAGGGATCTTTAACCTGGGCCTGAATGCACCGACACAGGAGACTCCCATTTGACTGGGTCGCTTGATATTGTATATCGCATTTGCCTCAAACGATCCAATGTGTCTCTCACGAATAACCACAGAAGACTATCTTTTGCTGATAAGGTACAGAAAACTGTGCAGCTTCGCACCCCTGCACACTGGCTTTTCCAATGCAACATCAGCTGACGCAGCATGGTAAAGACATAAGATCTCACGATTTTCCTGATGAAAGGGATACTTGGGAACACTAATTTACAAAGAGCTGGGAAACTTGTCTTAAAATTTGGTGGGTCCAGCTATTGCCTCTGTCAAAACTGCACGATTCCAGGCTGGGCCAGGTACATCTGTTCCCAGTTTTATGCCTTACACATGAAAATCTCGTCTTTCCCTCGTTGTCGCCTGACAATACTGACCACATGGTTGTATTAAAAATGCATTCGCATCACACAAAAGATCACACACACTTTGTTAAATGGTACCACTTAAACGAAATCAGATCTTCACTGCCAGTGCCGCCAGTGTCTGACGGTGTCCGTGTGCACCCGCATCCCCTATTGTCATTGCTTCCTTCTTCCTGGAAGGAACATTCCATAGCGTGAGCTAGAGGTATCTTTAAACCAATGGCTATACCTAACGTATTTCGCAATGTAGATCTGTTTCTGTGTCGCTCAACCACAACTTGTTGCTGACATCCTTTCACTTGTGGTACAATCGATGTACCCTCTTAACCGTTTCCAATTAATGGACACTGTGCTCTCTTGTACCGTATGCCACAGGGCAGCAGGCCCTTTCACACGACTGCAAGACACTTCCGCTGGAGCGGTGGATGATGTATATGCTTGTTATCTCTAGACTACTTTCTTTACAGTTCTGTGGTGTTGTGTACAACCTGAACAGCTGATGACACTGAAATAGTTAGGTGCTAGGTTGTAAAACCTTGGTAAGACCACTCTGTGTCTGCTCTGGGAGGAAATCCTTTCTCCGGCCTCCCCTATGTCATGCGCTTCGCTCAAGAGTTCAGAGCCTGATCCCATGGGCCATCAACCTGGAATGGTGCCAAAACCGCATTGCACAGTAATCTGCCTACATTGGGATCAATTTAAGACTTCCTTCCGCATTTACTAACATGCTGGGTGTAATAATCATTGATTATGTTGATAGCGTTACTTTCTGTCCCCATTAACACGCAGCTCACACTAACTCTTCATTAGCTACTGTTTATTGGGACTATACACCCATTTGCTTTCATTGCATGGAAATTGAAACGCCATATCTAGAAATTGCGTCGCTCCTTCGAAAATTTTGCACTCTTGTGCCGCGCCTTCTTTGCTTTCGTGTCGCGCTGATCGAATGCCGTGGAGGGATACGGCCCGCGTAACGCCTTACACCAATACATATCGTAACACCAACGACAAATAGATATGAGGGCAGGGGTGTAATGGGCAACATCCACCTTGCAGCGTGTAGAGACAGAAGAATACCATATCGTGGCCTCGCGGCATCAAAACCCCTTCCTGACTGTTTCTTTTATATATTTTTTCATTATCGTGAAATTTACAGGCTCTCGTGCCAATCTAATAGACGCCAGTTTTCCATATCTCAGAGGCAAAAGACCCAAGATAGCTTTCCTAGTATGGTAGTAACGACTGCACTATCTTTTTCCTTTCTTCTAATATTAGCCAAGATTGTACCTTGATCAATACGCCACAATGAATAAAATTGCTGTGTTGCCGTTAAAAATGGCTGGCGAGTGCGTTTTCCACATAAACCCATTCTCTCTCTTTTCGATTGTTCGCATATTCAGTCCAATAAGATGAGCAGACATGTTGAATTACTCTTCTTTTTTCCTATACTCTGATATTGGGCGCCAATCCCGCGTGCCGTGAAAAAAAGAAGAGATCACCAGGCTGCACCACCATTCACGTCAATATTACCTAACATGATTTTTTCTGTTACATTTTTTTTCGTTTCGCGGAATGCGGAGTTAGACTGCGATGATCCAGTTAAAAACTAATGTCATACGCATTTTCCCTCCTTTTTTCATGAGCAGATCAAAATACCTGAATTTCCACAACGTTGCTGGCCTTTTATTGTGGAATCCACCTCACGCATGCATACTTACGGCGATTTTGGTAAGAAGTGAATTCCTAATAAAAGGTATGCATACTTACGGCGATTTTGGTAAGAAGTGAATTCCTAATAAAAGGCAGGAGATGGTATCCTTAATTTTGTCTACTCAGTGTTGCAACTTGTCCGAACGAGAAAAGGAAGGGGACAAGGAGGAGAATAAGTATGGCGATTTACTAGATTTTGCTAGATCATCGCAGTCATACATTCTGCTCCGCGACGACTGGTTGCCTGTGTCTGAAAAGAAACGAAAAAAAAAAAAAAAAAAAGAAGTGCTAGTGACCAAGAAAAAATCATGAAGTAAGTTGAAAAAAAAAAAATATTGACTTGTGGATATTAATTAATTCATATACAGCCTGAGGGCAGTGTCATCTTACCTGCAACAGCATCTAGGGCAAAGCAGAGTTGGCGCGCTAGCAGCCTAGTGATAGTCGGGCGCGGAGTTCTACATCGGGGCATAGTTTGCGAACGCTGGAAAAAAAAAGAAGAGCGATGAGGATAAAAATTCAACATATATAAAAATAAAAATTTAACTCGTAAAGGCTCACTTATTGAGATAATACACCGGACACATAATTGTCATACAGAAGGCCCAGGCAAAGAGAATCTGCTTAAAAAGGAAATCAATTTAAAAAAAAGGAAAATCAGTTTATAACAAGAAAAAGAAGAAAAGAAAACGCACCATTAACGAAACACCGGCAATTTTGCGGCAGCTTACGGCAATTTTGCAACAGCTTATGGCAATTTTGCAGCAGTTTGGCGACAATTCGAGTTAAAGTTCTGGCAACAATTTGGCAGTAATTTATTTGATGTTAAAATTTTAATCTTGGCGGCTATTAATTAAATTACGAAAGGAAAAAAATCAGTGTGATCGTTAGACTACGCTTTATTGTCATATACTAGGGAAAGGAAAACTGTCTTAGTTGCCATTTTTTTTCTCGAATATTGCTTTCTTTTTTGCCTCTGGGGTATGTAAGTGTATAAAATAAACTCTAAACTAACATTTAGCAACCAACGATCTATTGGGCCCAACGGAGAACTGGGGGTAAGTGTTCTCACATTTATTTTATATTTACGACTACACCGTTTATGAGGAAATTTCACGATAACATTAAAAAAAAATATATATATATAAAAAAACAAGTCGGAAAGGTTACAGTCGAGCTGACTCGACTGTGATATACCCGCTACAATTCTTCGGAAAAACACGTGCCAAATGTGAACAATGCGTTCTTGCTTTTTATTTCTTTCTGTCTCTAATTTGTTTTGCCTATGCAAGTTCCACTCTATTCTTATTGGATGTTGCCCATTGCTTTTATTACTTTGCAGTTATAAATTATATGCTGCCTCACAATACATCTCAACATATCTAATTAGATTTGTCGTTTGTTTTTTTTGTTTTTTTTTTTTTTTTTTTTTTTTGGACGTTGATACAATGAATGTATAATCAAGTGGTCCTTGCAAAACCAAGCCGTTGCTTGTTACGCGCGGATCCCAGACACAGCGAATGTCCACCTCCCGCCCAACCGACCGAGGGGCACAGTCGTCTGACGTACGACTCGAAACGCGAAACGCGAAATAGAGAACGCGGGCATGCAAAGATACCGAGATAGAAAAGATTTTCGAGGAAAGATTACTTAATTTCTAGATAGGTAGGACAAGATTTCAAATTTTATCCATGCAACAGAGGAAGCGTTAGAAGAAAGAAAGTAAAGATTATTATAGTCAGAACATAATACCCTAAACGGATCGTGAAGGGCATAGTTCGACCTACAATTAGGAAGAGTTAGTGGTAAGTAATTGCGTGTTAATCTACAAGGGACAGAAAAGTGTAGCTGGCTAACCAGGTCAACACTGTCAATGTCACCTTGGATGAGGTTATTAATAAATACTACACCCAGCATGGTTCTACGATTAGCTAGGGAAGGTAAGTTAAGTAGTAGAAGTCTACTGCCATAGGAAGGAAGTCTTAAATTTACGTCCCAGTTAAGGCCTCGTAAGGCGAAAATTAAAAAATTTTTTTGTACAGATTCAATGCGGTTTTTGTGAGTAGTGTACTGGGGACACCATACGCATGATCCATATTCCAGAATTGGACGAACAAGTGAGGTGTAGAGGGTCTTTGTTACATAAGGATCGTCAAACTCCTTAGACCATCTCTTAATAAAGCCAAGCACACCCATGGCTTTATTGACCATATGGGAAATATGTTCGGAAAACTTTAGTTTTCGGTCCAAACGGACCCCAAGATCATCAACTAGAGTAATTCTTTCTAAGACACAACCACAAAGAGTGTAGGAAACGTACTTTGGACTGGCTCGATAGAATGTCATCAGCTTACATTTGGAGCTGTTCAGGTTTAAGAAATTTGCACAACACCAGGAATGAAAACTATCTAGGTCGGCTTGTAAGTGCGAGTGGCAGTAGTCATCTTTAAATTGATAACAAAGCCTTACATCATCCGCATACATGAGAGTACGGGAGTTATGTATGGTCATTGATGAAAAGCGTAAAAAGGAGGGGGCCTAGATGGCTACCCTGAGGAACGCCAGATGTGGCATGAAGAAGGTGTGAAAGTACATTTTTAAAGAGAACTCTTTGGGTTCTGCCATTCAGATAACTCACAATCCAATTAAGAAGTTTTGGTGTGAAGCCTAAGAGGCTGAGTTTATGTGCAAGAAGGGAATGATTTACTGAGTCAAAAGCTTTACTGAAATCAGTGTATATAACATCAGTTTGAAGATTTTCCTGAAAACCTTTTATAACAAAGGATGTCAGCTCCAGTAAGTTTGTCGTAGTTGAGCGACGTTTTATAAATCCGTGCTGAGAAGGCGATATGACGGATCTACAGAAATGTTGCAAGTGAGGAGTTAATACATTCTCGAAGAATTTAGGTATAGCCGACAATTTAGAGATACCTCTATAATTGCTTGCTTCAGACTTACTGCCCTTCTTAAACAAGGGAATGATAAAAGATTCCTTCCAAATGGAAGGAAAGGATGAAGTATCTAAGGACAGCGAAAATAGTTTGAGCAATGGCTTACTTAGGGAGTTGGCATAGAACCGAAGTACACAAGCGGGAACACCGTCGGGACCTGGCGAAAAAACTGCTTTAACCAAGTGAAGATCCTTAACAAGTGAATTTTCGTTTAGAATAGGGGTGAAGATACCATTTGAGCAAGGAATATTGTATGGATAAACATGAATCTTTTGTGTAGTAGGCGAATACGTGGTTTGAAAAAACCTAGCAAACATATCGGCCATGGCTTGGTCGGTATCTGCAGTGGTATTTTCAAACGACAACTTTGAGGGAAAGACAGAAGATTTACGCTTCATATTAACAAAACTATAAAACTGTTTAGGGTTCTCAAGGAACTGAGACCTACAACGAGCTAGATAGTTTTTATAACATTTCGCGTTAAGGACCGAGAAATTTAATCGTGCAGTTAAAAAACGGGAAAAAGCTAAACTGCAATTATTAATTTTATATTTTTTAAATAAGCTAGATTTTAAATTTTTAAGGCAAGACAGCTCTTTTGTTAACCAAGGTGGCTTACTCGAGCATGTCTGATAGAAACGCGGTACACAAATATCAAAGAAAGAGTCAATGGTCTTATAAAATATGCTTACCGCCACTGAAATATCAGTAGTCGAGTAAAGCTCTGACCAGTCGCAGTTGGAAAGTAAAAAGTTCAATAATACAAAGTCTGCTTTTCTAAAGCAGCGTATACGTTTACACAGTTTTTCATATTTAACAAAGCATTTGCCCAGATCAAAAGTAGCTTCAAAAGTGGGATGATAAGAATCTTCTGGTAAAGAAAGTGGTTGAGTCCTTGTTAGAGACACCCTAGATGGATCAGATACGAAGCATAAATCCAAGGATCTGTTTCTAAAGTTTTTGATATGATTGACCTGCGACAATGACATATCAAACAGACCGTCAAATAGGTCATGCTGCCGAGAAGGCAATAAATAAGTCTCACCAACACATTGTGTCCAGTCACATTCAGGAACATTGAAGTCACCAAGGACTATAAAATGATCCCTGTCTGATAATAGGTTGAAAACAGTCTTTATTGCAGACAAGTGTTGCAAATAGACTGACAATTCCGATGACGGCGGAATATATGAACAGGTTATAAAACAGAAAAAACCGGGAAAGTGTAATTTTACACAAATAAATTCAATGCAATGTTGAACTTCCGGTTGAAAAAGTTCCGATGATATGGAGGAATTTACTGCAATCAGAACTTCCCCACCACGTCGGCCAGGTCGATCAAGCCTGTATGTTGTATACTTACTTGGTAAAACTTCGGTGCTTAAAATATCCGGTTTTAACCAAGTTTCAGTAAACACTAAAACATGGGAGGTAAAAGAAAGGCTGTTTAGGAATAGATTAGATAGTTTGCTACATAATCCTCTAACATTTTGGTATGTAAGAAGAAAAGTAGCACTTAGTTTTTTGCATTTTGTTTTTGGGTGGACGTTTCTGGGATTGGCAGTGAAAGAACAATCGGTTTCCGATTCTTTTTCTTCTTCGCTTCAAACTCTTTAACCATTACATGTTCTGGCCAAAATGTTGGAGAACATATAATGGCTAGCAGTTCAGCCGGGACACTAATTTTAAAGGACGATATGTCCCTCTCATATGAGAATTTAAATTTTTCCACTTTAAACTCGACAGCTTGTATTTTGGCTTGAATATAAGCCGCAACATCTTGAGATGTAAGATCAGGGGCAAGCCGGGAAACGAAAATTTGTTTCTTTAGTGGAACTCCTAACACCTTTTTAGGCTCCACGGGTATTACACCTATGGGATAGTTCATAACCGGTACTCCGGAACTAGAACTTGCCTTAGGTATATCTATAATCTGTGGTACAGGCAAAGAAACCACAGCGGACACATCGGAAATTTTGTGTGACACCATTTGCACACACTCGTTGATGACTTTTTTCTGATACCGATGATCTCGTCACCATAGGAGTAGTGAACGACATCACCGGCTGAGTCACAGGAGTGCATGGCTGGTCAATGAGAGGGGGCGGAATGACAGCAGGCAAAGGCTTCGCTACGTGAGCGGATTTCTTGCGCTTGGGCGACTCATTTAATAGCTTTAAACTATTAAACGAGTTGTCTAACGCTGAGAACTGATCGGCAAGTTTACGGAAACTGCCAAACAATTCCCGAAATCCAGTCTTTGTCTGCCGCATGAACGACATCATATCGTTCTCCGCCTCCCGACACATGTCACAACAGTAGCGCAAACCAGTGCGCTTGGCTACGGCGTCAGCCGTAGAGGCCGTGTAGCCGGCACATTTTATGTGCACGACGTTGTCACAAAGCCAGCAAGAGATGCTTGGCTGAGCAACAGTCACCTGCTTTAGACAGGATTTCTTATAACAGATTACGCCTTCCATTTTACGGGGTCTCTACTGTAGCCAAGAAAAACTACCGCAAGAACAAAAGCAAAAATGAAAGAAGAGAGAAAAAATAAAATAAATGAGAGAGGATAGCGAGTCAAGAGCGAACGCAAAAGATAGTGAGAGTAGGCGAGTGAGCGCGAGAGAGTGTTAGGCACACACACACTAAAAGATGTTACTGTTATAGCTGCAACGAGAATGCAACAACAACAGCCGAAACAGAAGAGCACAATAAAAACAATTGCACTCTGAAAAGCGAAGAGCAAAAAGAAACAACGAAATGGCAGTGGAATAAAGCTTAGAATAAAATTGTGATTAGTAAATTACAAACCAGTGGGTAAAAACAGCAGGCATGCACTAGACATTATAAAATAAAAAGCGGAGAGCAGAAAAAAAAACGCGTCCGTTCACTTGGAAATACAAATAACAGTTGCTGCTCAATGTCTTTTTCGATTCTAAGTGGCTTTAAATATACTAAAAATTTATTTTGAATTTTGCAACACACCATAAAATAAAAAAAAAAATATAAGATCCAAAAAAAATAAATATAAGTCGCCGCGGCACCCAGGAGTTGAACTCCGGACCTCTCGCTTAACAGTCAACTACCATCACCACTCGACCACTGCATTTCTTACGCAATGACCGATAAAATTGCACTATGAATATTTTCGGTGCACATAATTAAAAAATAAAGTTGCCACATAATTAAAAAAAAAAAAAAAGGTTGCCACATAATTAAAAAAAGTTGTCTGCTGCTGGAGTTGAACTCGGGTTCTGACATTAGGAAAAACCGACATAAGCACATGGCCACAGTGCAATACTATTTCTTGAATATCTTCCTTATTTATCGGCCGATCTTATTGAAACCAACACGCCCGCATGGTGGTTTTTATCACATGTATAAAAAATGATTGCTGTAGAGCTATATTTGCAGCTACAATCGACTTTTTTTCGATTTATGGGGGCGGATGGAGGCGTGACAAAAATCCAAAATAAACTTGATCTGCGTGCAGAATTAACACATATTGTCTCCAAATTTGGTAGCTCTAGCTCTTATAATAGCCTAGATCTAGGTTTTCATACGGACGGACAGACAGACAGCCGAAAATGTTTGTAACACGCAGAAGGAGACCTCTCCGACCCCATAATGTATATTTATTACGAATAAACATGAACAGCCGAGTCGATATAGCCTAGTTAGTCGGTCCGTGTGTCTGTCTGTCTTTCTGTCCGTCCGTATGAAAACCTAGATCTCAACTATTATTATAAGAACTAGAGCTAGCAAATTTGGGTCTATATATATATTTTCAATAAGATCGGCTGATAAATAAGGAAGTTTTTCAGGATATAGTAGTACCTTGTGGTCTTGTGCACACAGATAAAGTTTATTTTCAATAAGATCGGCTGATAAATAAGGAAGTTATTCAGGAAATAGTAGTGCCTTGTGGCCATGTGTTTATGTCGGTTTTTACTAATTTTAGTTCCCGAGTTCAATTCCAGCAGCAGACAATTTTTATATCCGCTTCTCGTTGAGTAGAAAAGTATTATAGCTTTGTGCCGACCGAAAATGTAACAGGCAGAAGGAGACATCTCCGACCCCATAAAGTACATTTATTCTGAATCAACATGAACAACCGAGTCGATTTAGGCTTGTACGTCTGTCCGTCTGAGCGTCTGTCTCTCTGTCTTTTCGTCTGCCCCTTCTCATGTCGGTTTTTACTAATTTTAGTTCCCGAGTTCAATTTCAGCAGTAGACTATTTTTATACTCATTTCTTTTTGAGTAGTAATTTAGCTTTGTGCCAACCGAAAATGTTTGTAACACGCAGAAGGAGACCTCTCCGACCCCATAATGTATATTTATTACGAATAAACATGAACAGCCGAGTCGATTTAGCCATGTACGCCTGTCCGTCTGACCGTCTGTCTGTCTGTCTTTTTGTCCGTCCTTGCTCATGTCGGTTTTTTCTTATATTAGTCCCGAGTTCAATTCCAGCAGCAGACAATTTTTATATCCGCTTCTCGTTGAGTAGAAGGGAGTTAAAGCTTTGTGCCAACCGAAAATATTTGTAACAGGCAAAAAGAGACATCTCCGAACCCATAAAGTATATATATTCTGAATCAACATGAACAGCCGAGTCGATTTAGGCTTGTACGTCTGTCCGTCTGAGCGTCTGTCTCTCTGTCTTTTTGTCTGCCCGTTCTCATGTCGGTTTTTACTAATTTTAGTTCCCGAGTTCAATTTCAGCAGTAGACTATTTTTATACCCATTTCTCTTTGAGCAGCAAATTTTGGGTCAATATTTGTGAATTCTGCACACAGATCAAGTTTATTTTCAATAAGATCGGCTGATAAATAAGGAAGTTATTCAGGAAATAGTAGTGCCTTGTGGCCATGTGTTTATGTCGGTTTTTACTAATTTTAGTTCACGAGTTCAATTCCAGCAGCAGACAATTTTTATATCCGCTTCTCGTTGAGTAGAAAAGTATTATAGCTTTGTGCCGACCGAAAATGTAACAGGCAGAAGGAGACATCTCCGACCCCATAAAGTACATTTATTCTGAATCAACATGAACAACCGAGTCGATTTAGGCTTGTACGTCTGTCCGTCTGAGCGTCTGTCTCTCTGTCTTTTCGTCTGCCCCTTCTCATGTCGGTTTTTACTAATTTTAGTTCCCGAGTTCAATTTCAGCAGTAGACTATTTTTATACTCATTTCTTTTTGAGTAGTAATTTAGCTTTGTGCCAACCGAAAATGTTTGTAACACGCAGAAGGAGACCTCTCCGACCCCATAATGTATATTTATTACGAATAAACATGAACAGCCGAGTCGATTTAGCCATGTACGCCTGTCCGTCTGACCGTCTGTCTGTCTGTCTTTTTGTCCGTCCTTGCTCATGTCGGTTTTTTCTAATATTAGTCCCGAGTTCAATTCCAGCAGCAGACAATTTTTATATCCGCTTCTCGTTGAGTAGAAGGGAGTTATAGCTTTGTGCCAACCGAAAATATTTGTAACAGGCAAAAAGAGACATCTCCGATCCCATAAAGTATATATATTCTGAATCAACATGAACAGCCGAGTCGATTTAGCCATGTAAGTCTGTCCGTCTGAGCGTCTGTCTCTCTGACTTTTTGTCTGCCCGTTCTCATGTCGGTTTTTACTAATTTTAGTTCCCGAGTTCAATTTCAGCAGTAGACTATTTTTATACCCATTTCTCTTTGAGCAGCAAATTTTGGGTCAATATTTGTGAATTCTGCAACAGATCAAGTTTATTTTCAATAAGATCGGCTGATAAATAAGGAAGTTATTTAGGATATAGTAGTGCCTTGTGGCCATGTGTTTATGTCGGTTTTTACTAATTTTAGTTCCCGAATTCAATTCCAGCAGCAGACAATTTTTAGATCCGCTTCTCGTTGAGTAGAAGGGAATTATAGCTTTGTGCCCACCGAAAATGTTTGTAACAGGCAGAAGGAGATATCTCCGACCCCATAAAGTATATATATATTCTGAATCAACATGAACAGCCGAGTCGATTTAGCCATGTACGTCTGTCCGTCTGAGCGTCTGTCTCTCTGTCTTTTTGTGCTGCCGGTCTCATGTCGGTTTTTACTAATTTTAGTTCCCGAGTTCAAATATTTTAGCTGTAGACTATTTTTTATACCCATTTGTCTTTGAGCAGCAAATTTTGGGTCAATATTTGTGAATTCTGACACAGTGATCAAGTTTATTTTCAATAAGATCGGCTGATAAATAAGGAAGTTATTCAGGATATAGTAGTGCCTTGTGGCCATGTGTTTATGTCGGTTTTTACTAATTTTAGTTCCCGAGTTCAATTCCAGCAGCAGACAATTTTTATATCCGCTTCTCGTTGAGTAGAAGGGAATTATAGCTTTGTGCCAACCGAAAATGTAACAGGCAGAAGGAGACATCTCCGACCCCATAAAGTATAATTATTTTGAATCATCATGAACAGCCGAGTCGATTTAGCCATGTACGCCTGTCCGTCTGACCGTCTGTCTGTCTGTCTTTTTGTCCGTCCTTGCTCATGTCGGTTTTTTCTAATGTTAGTCCGAGTTCAATTCCAGACAGCTTTTATATCCGCTTGAGCTAAATTGGGAAGAATATGGTTTTTGCCAACCGAAAAGTTTGTAACGGGCAGAAGGAGACATTCCTCCGCCCCACAAATGTGTAATTATTTGTGAATTATAGTACAGCAATCATTTTACATGTACGCTGTTTTCTAAGACCGGCTGTAAGTCGGTTTCGAATAGTACCTTGCTTGCTTATGTCGGTTTTTTTCTAATATTTTTAGTCCCGAGTTCAATTCCAGCAGCAGACAATTTTTATATCCGCTTCTCGTTGAGTAGAAGGGAATTATAGCTTTGTGCCAACCGAAAATGTTTGTAACACGCAGAAGGAGATATCTCCGACCCCATAAAGATATATACATATTCTGAATCAACATGAACAGCCGAGTCGATATAGCCATGTACGTCTGTCCGTCTGTCTGTCTGTTTTTTGTCCGCCCGTGGAAATCTAGATCTCGTTTTTTTAAGTGTTAGAGCTACCAAATTTGCAATATTGTTATTCAGTACGCAGATAAGTTTATTTTCAGATTTTAGCGCTTCATCGCCTCGTAGAGTAGAAGGGTATTATAGGTTTGTGCCAACCGAAAATGTTTGTAACGAGGCAGAAAGAGACATATCATTAGCAAATTCTGGGTCAATATTTGTGAATTCTGCACAGAGATCAAGTTTATTTTCAATAAGCTCGGCTGATAAATAAGGAAGTTATTCAGGATATAGTAGTGCCTTGTGGCCATGTGTTTATGTCGGTTTTTACTAATTTTAGTTCCCGAATTCAATTCCAGCAGCAAGACAATTTTTTATATCCGCTTCTCGTTGAGTAGAAGGGAATTATAGCTTTGTGCCAACCGAAAATGTTTGTAACAGGCAGAAGGAGATATCTCCGACCCCATAAAGTATATATATTCTGAATCAACATGAACAGCCGAGTCGATGTAGCCATGTACGTCTTGTCTGTCTGTCTGTCTCTTTTTGTCCGCCACTGATCATGTCTGTTTTTTTCTAATGTTAGTTCCCGAGTTCAATTTCCAGCAGCTAAGACAATTTTTATATCCGCTTCTCGTTGAGTAGAAGGGTATTATAGTTTGTGCCAACCGAAAATGTTTGTAACACGCAGAAGGAGATATCTCCGACCCCATAAAGTATATTTATTTTCAGAATCAACATGTAAACGGCCGAGTCGATTTAGCCATGTACGCCTGTCCGTCTGTCTGTCTGTCTTTTTTGTCCGTCCTTGCTCATGTCGGCTATTATTTTCTAATATTAGTCCTGAGTTCAATTCCAGCAGCAGACAATTTTTATACCCGCTTCTCGTTGAGTAGAAGGGAATTATAGCTTTGTGCCAACCGAAAATGTTTGTAACAGGCAGAAAGAGACATCTCCGACCCCATAAAGTATATATATTCTGAATCAGCATGAACAGCCGAGTCAATTTAGCCATGTAAGTCTGTCCGTCTGAGTTGTCTGTCTTTTGTCCGTCCGTGTGCTATTCGGTTATTTTAATGAGTCCCGAGTTCAAATTTGGAGTAGACTATTTTTATACCCATTTTTGGCAGCAAATTTTGGGTCAATATTTGTGAATTCTGCACACAGATCAAGTTTATTTTCAATAAGATCGGCTGATAAATAAGGAAGTTATTTATTGGATAAATAGTAGTGCCTTGTGGCCATGTGTTTATGTCGGTTTTTACTAATTTTAGTTCCCGAATTCAATTCCAGCAGCAGACAATTTTTATACCCGCTTCTCGTTGAGTAGAAGGGGAATTATAGCTTTGTGCCAACCGAAAATGTTTGTAACAGGCAGAAGGAGATATCTCCGACCCCATAAAGTATATATATTCTGAATCAGCATGAACAGCCGAGTCGATTTAGCCATGTACGTCTGTCCGTCTGAGCGTCTGTCTCTCTGTCTTTTTTGTCTGCCCGTTCTCATGTCGGTGTTTACTAATTTTAGTTCCCGAGTTCAATTTCACAGCAGTTTTAGACTCCTAATCAAAATTTGTAGGCAGAAAGGACATATCATTAGCAAATTTTGGGTCAATATTTGTGAATTCTGCACACAGATCAAGTTTATTTTCAATAAGATCGGCTGATAAATAAGGAAGTTATTCAGGAAATAGTAGTGCCTTGTGGCCATGTGTTTATGTCGGTTTTTACTAATTTTAGTTCCCGAGTTCAATTTCAGCAGCAGACAATTTTTATACCCGCTTCTCGTTGAGTAGAAGGGAATTATAGCTTTGTGCCAACCGAAAATGTTTGTAACAGGCAGAAGGAGACATCTCCGACCCCATAAAGTATATTTATTTTGAATAATCATGAACAGCCGAGTCGATTTAGCCATGTACGCCTGTCCGTCTGACCGTCTGTCTGTTGTTTTGTTGTCCTTGCTCATGTCGGTTTTTTCTAATATTAGTCCCGAGTTCAATTCCAGCAGCAGACAATTTTTATATCCGCTTCTCGTTGAGTAGAAGGGAATTATAGCTTTGTGCCAACCGAAAATGTTTGTAACACGCAGAAGGAGATATCTCCGACCCCATAAAGTATATATATATTCTGAATCAACATGAACAGCCGAGTCGATATAGCCATGTACTTCTGTCTGTCTGTCTTTTTGTCCGCCCTGATCATGTCGTTTTTTTTTAATGTTAGTTCCCGAATTCAATTCCAGTAGCAGAAAATTTTTATATCCGCTTCTCGTTGAGTAGAAGGGTATTATAGGTTTGTGCCAACCGAAAATGTTTGTAACGGGCAGAAAGAGACATATCATTAGCAAATTCTGGGTCAATATTTGTGAATTCTGCACAGAGATCAAGTTTATTTTCAATAAGCTCGGCTGATAAATAAGGAAGTTATTCAGGATATAGTAGTGCCTTGTGGCCATGTGTTTATGTCGGTTTTTACTAATTTTAGTTCCCGAATTCAATTCCAGCAGCAGACAATTTTTATATCCGCTTCTCGTTGAGTAGAAGGGAATTATAGCTTTGTGCCAACCGAAAATGTTTGTAACACGCAGAAGGAGATATCTCCGACCCCATAAAGTATATATATATTCTGAATCAACATGAACAGCCGAGTCGATGTAGCCATGTACTTCTGTCTGTCTGTCTTTTTGTCCGCCACTGATCATGTCGTTTTTTTCTAATGTTAGTTCCCGAGTTCAATTCCAGCAGCAGACAATTTTTATATCCGCTTCTCGTTGAGTAGAAGGGTATTATAGGTTTGTGCCTACCGAAAATGTTTGTAACACGCAGAAGGAGATATCTCCGACCCCATAAAGTATATATATATTCTGAATCAACATAAACGGCCGAGTCGATTTAGCCATGTTACGCCTTCCGTCTGTCTGCCTGTCTTTTTGTCCGTCCGTATGAAAACCTAGTTCTCATATTCTAAGAGCTAGAGCAAGCAAATTTGGTTCTATATATATATTTTCAATAAGATCGGCTGATAAATAAGGAAATTATTCAGGAAATAGTTGTGCCTTGTGACCATGTGTTTATGTCGGTTTTTTTTACTAATTTTAGTTCCTGAGTTCAATTCCAGCAGCAGACAATTTTTATATCCGCTTCTCGTTGAGTAGAAGGGTATTATAGCTTTGTGCCAACCGAAAATGTTTAAGAAGAGAATCACTAAATTCTATATTGCGTTTATATTAGTATGTGTTTAGGGTTTATCTGTAGTGTATTATAGCTTTGTGCCAACCGAAAATGTTTCTAAACAGGCAGAAGGAGACATCTCCGACCCCATAAAGTATATATATTCTCAATCAACATGAACAGCCGAGTCGATATAGCCATGTACTTCTGTCCGTCTGTCTGTCTGTCTTTTTTGTCCGCCCGTGGTCATGTCTTTTTTCTAATGTTAGTTCCCGAGTTCAATTCCAGCAGACAATTTTTATATCCGCTTCTCGTTGAGTAGAAGGGTATTATAGCTTTGTGCCAACCGAAAATGCTTGAAAAGGCAGAAGGAGACATCTCCGACCCCATAAAGTATATATATTTCAATCAACATGAACAGCCGAGTCGATAGAGCCATGTCCCTTCTGTCCGTCTGTCTGTCTGTCTTTCCCCCGTGTTTTTGTCCGTTTTTTTCTAATGTTAGTTCCCGAGTTCAATTCCAGCAGCAGACAATTTTTATATCCGCTTCTCGTGGAGTAGAAGGGTATTATAGCTTTGTGCCAACCGAAAATGCTTGAAAAGGCAGAAGGAGACATCTCCGACCCCATAAAGTATATATATTCTGAATCAACATGAACAGCCGAGTCGATATAGCCATGTACGTCTGTTCGTTTGTCTGTCTGTCTTTTTGTCCGCCCGTGGTCATGTCGTTTTTTTCTAATGTTTGTTACCGAGTTCAATTCCAGCAGCAGACAATTTTTATATCCGCTTCTCGTTGAGTAGAAGGGTATTATAGGTTTGTGCCAACCGAAAATGTTTGTAACAGGCAGAAAGAGACATATCATTAGCAAATTCTGGGTCAATATTTGTGAATTCTGCACACAGATCAAGTTTATTTTCAATAAGCTCGGCTGATAAATAAGGAAGTTATTCAGGAAATAGTAGTGCCTTGTGACCATGTGTTTATGTCGGTTTTTACTAATTTTAGTTCCCGAGTTCAATTCCAGCAGCAGACAATTTTTATATCCGCTTCTCGTTGAGTAGAAGGGTATTATAGCTTTGTGCCAACCGAAAATGTTTCTAAACAGGCAGACGGAGACATCTCCGACCCCATAAAGTATATATATTCTCAATCAACATGAACAGCCGAGTCTATAGAGCCATGTACGTCTGTTCGTTTGTCTGTCTGTCTTTTTGTCCGCCCGTGGTCATGTCGTTTTTTTCTAATGTTTGTTACCGAGTTCAATTCCAGCAGCAGACAATTTTTATATCCGCTTCTCGTTGAGTAGAAGGGTATTATAGCTTTGTGCCAACCGAAAATGTTTCTAACAGGCAGAAGGAGACATCTCCGACCCCATAAAGTATATATATTCTGAATCAACATGAACCGAGTCGATAGAGCCATGTCCTTCTGTCCGTCTGTCTGTCTGTCTTTTTGTCCGCCCGTGGTCATGTCGTTTTTTCTAATGTTAGTTCCCGAGTTCAATTCCAGCAGCAGACAATTTTTATATCCGCTTCTCGTTGAGTAGAAGGGTATTATAGCTTTGTGCCAACCGAAAATGTTTCTAACAGGCAGAAGGAGACATCTCCGACCCCATAAAGTATATATATTCTCAATCAACATGAACAGCCGAGTCGATAGAGCCATGTCCTTCTGTCCGTCTGTCTGTCTGTCTTTTTGTCCGCCCGTGGTCATGTCGTGTTTTTCTAATGTTAGTTCCCGAGTTCAATTCCAGCAGCAGACAATTTTTATATCCGCTTCTCGTTGAGTAGAAGGGTATTATAGCTTTGTGCCAACCGAAAATGTTTCTAAACAGGCAGAAGGAGACATCTCCGACCCCATAAATTTGGTATATATATTCTGAATCAGCATGAACAGCCGAGTCGATAGAGCCATGTACGTCTGTCCGTCTGTCTGTCTGATCTTTTTGTCCGCCCGTGGTCATGTCGTTTTTTTCTAATGTTAGTTCCCGAGTTCAATTCCAGCAGCAGACAATTTTTATATCCGCTTCTCGTTGAGTAGAAGGGTATTATAGCTTTGTGCCAACCGAAAATGTTTCTAAACAGGCAGAAGGAGACATCTCCGACCCCATAAAGTATATATATTCTCAATCAACATGAACAGCCGAGTCTATATAGTCATGTACTTCTGTCTCGTCTGTCTGTCTGTCTTTTTGTCCGCCCGTGGTCATGTCGTTTTTTTCTAATGTTAGTTCCCGAGTTCAATTCCAGCAGCAGACAATTTTTATATCCGCTTCTCGTTGAGTAGAAGGGTATTATAGCTTTGTGCCAACCGAAAATGTTTGTAACAGGCAGAAAGAGACATATCATTAGCAAATTCTGGGTCAATATTTGTGAATTCTGCACACAGATCAAGTTTATTTTCAATAAGCTCGGCTGATAAATAAGGAAGTTATTCAGGAAATAGTAGTGCCTTGTGACCATGTGTTTATGTCGGTGTTTACTAATTTTAGTTCCCGAGTTCAATTCCAGCAGCAGACAATTTTTATATCCGCTTCTCGTTGAGTAGAAGGGTATTATAGCTTTGTGCCAACCGAAAATGTTTCTAAACAGGCAGACGGAGACATCTCCGACCCCATAAAGTATATATATTCTCAATCAACATGAACAGCCGAGTCTATAGAGCCATGTACTTCTGTCCGTCTGTCTGTCTGTCTTTTTGTCCGCCCGTGGTCATGTCGTTTTTTTCTAATGTTAGTTCCCGAGTTCAATTCCAGCAGCAGACAATTTTTATATCCGCTTCTCGTTGAGTAGAAGGGTATTATAGCTTTGTGCCAACCGAAAATGTTTGTAACAGGCAGAAAGAGACATATCATTAGCAAATTCTGGGTCAATATTTGTGAATTCTGCACACAGATCAAGTTTATTTTCAATAAGCTCGGCTGATAAATAAGGAAGTTATTCAGGAAATAGTAGTGCCTTGTGACCATGTGTTTATGTCGGTGTTTACTAATTTTAGTTCCCGAGTTCAATTCCAGCAGCAGACAATTTTTATATCCGCTTCTCGTTGAGTAGAAGGGTATTATAGCTTTGTGCCAACTGAAAATGTTTCTAAACAGGCAGAAGGAGACATCTCCGACCCCATAAAGTATATATATTCTCAATCAACATGAACAGCCGAGTCGATATAGTCATGTACTTCTGTCCGTCTGTCTGTCTGTCTTTTTGTCCGCCCGTGGTCATGTCGTTTTTTTCTAATGTTAGTTCCCGAGTTCAATTCCAGCAGCAGACAATTTTTATATCCGCTTCTCGTTGAGTAGAAGGGTATTATAGCTTTGTGCCAACCGAAAATGTTTGTAACAGGCAGAAGGAGACATCTCCGACCCCATAAAGTATATATATTCTGAATCAACATGAACAGCCGAGTCGATATAGTCATGTACTTCTGTCCGTCTGTCTGTCTGTCTTTTTGTCCGCCCGAGGTCATGTCGTTTTTTTCTAATGTTAGTTCCCGAGTTCAATTCCAACAGCAGACAATTTTTATATCCGCTTCTCATTGAGTAGAAGGGTATTATAGGTTTGTGCCAACCGAAAATGTTTGTAACAGGCAGAAAGAGACATATCATTAGCAAATTCTGGGTCAATATTTGTGAATTCTGCACACAGATCAAGTTTATTTTCAATAAGCTCGGCTGATAAATAAGGAAGTTATTCAGGAAATAGTAGTGCCTTGTGACCATGTGTTTATGTCGGTGTTTACTAATTTTAGTTCCCGAGTTCAATTCCAGCAGCAGACAATTTTTATATCCGCTTCTCGTTGAGTAGAAGGGTATTATAGCTTTGTGCCAACCGAAAATGTTTCTAAACAGGCAGACGGAGACATCTCCGACCCCATAAAGTATATATATTCTCAATCAACATGAACAGCCGAGTCTATAGAGCCATGTACTTCTGTCCGTCTGTCTGTCTGTCTTTTTGTCCGCCCGTGGTCATGTCGTTTTTTTCTAATGTTAGTTCCCGAGTTCAATTCCAGCAGCAGACAATTTTTATATCCGCTTCTCGTTGAGTAGAAGGGTATTATAGCTTTGTGCCAACCGAAAATGTTTCTAAAAAGGCAGAAGGAGACATCTCCGACCCCATAAAGTATATATATTCTCAATCAACATGAACAGCCGAGTCGATAGAGCCATGTCCTTCTGTCCGTCTGTCTGTCTGTCTTTTTGTCCGCCCGTGGTCTTGTCGTTTTTTTCTAATGTTAGTTCCCGAGTTCAATTCCAGCAGCAGACAATTTTTATATCCGCTTCTCGTTGAGTAGAAGGGTATTATAGCTTTGTGCCAACCGAAAATGTTTCTAAACAGGCAGAAGGAGACATCTCCGACCCCATAAAGTATATATATTCTCAATCAACATGAACAGCCGAGTCGATATAGTCATGTACTTCTGTCCGTCTGTCTGTCTGTCTTTTTGTCCGCCCGTGGTCATGTCGTTTTTTTCTAATGTTAGTTCCCGAGTTCAATTCCAGCAGCAGACAATTTTTATATCCGCTTCTCGTTGAGTAGAAGGGTATTATAGCTTTGTGCCAACCGAAAATGTTTGTAACAGGCAGAAGGAGACATCTCCGACCCCATAAAGTATATATATTCTGAATCAACATGAACAGCCGAGTCGATATAGTCATGTACTTCTGTCCGTCTGTCTGTCTGTCTTTTAGTCCGCCCGTGGTCATCTCGTTTTTTTCTAATGTTAGTTCCCGTGTTCAATTCCAGCAGCAGATAATTATACCCGCTACTCGAAGAGTATAAGTGTATTATAACTTTGTTCCAACGGAAATTGTTTGTAACAGGCGGAAGGAGACATCCCCCACCCCATAAAGTATATATATTCTGAATCAGCATGAACAGCCGAGTCGATATAGCTATGTACTTCTGTCCGTCTGTCTGTCTGTCTTTTTGTCCGCCCGTGGTCATATCGTTTTTTTCTAATGTTTGTTCCCGAGTTCAATTCCAACAGCAGACAATTTTTATATCCGCTTCTCGTTGAGTAGAAGGGTATTATAGGTTTGTGCCAACCGAAAATGTTTGTAACAGGCAGAAAGAGACATATCATTAGCAAATTCTATTCAGGAAATAGTAGTGCCTTGTGACCATGTGTTTATGTCGGTGTTTACTAATTTTAGTTCCCGAGTTCAATTCCAGCAGCAGACAATTTTTATATCCGCTTCTCGTTGAGTAGAAGGGTATTATAGCTTTGTGCCAACCGAAAATGTTTCTAAACAGGCAGACGGAGACATCTCCGACCCCATAAAGTATATATATTCTCAATCAACATGAACAGCCGAGTCTACAGAGCCATGTACTTCTGTCCGTCTGTCTGTCTGTCTTTTTGTCCGCCCGTGGTCATGTCGTTTTTTTCTAATGTTAGTTCCCGAGTTCAATTCCAGCAGCAGACAATTTTTATATCCGCTTCTCGTTGAGTAGAAGGGTATTATAGCTTTGTGCCAACCGAAAATGTTTCTAAACAGGCAGAAGGAGACATCTCCGACCCCATAAAGTATATATATTCTCAATCAACATGAACAGCCGAGTCGATAGAGCCATGTACTTCTGTCCGTCTGTCTGTCTGTCTTTTTGTCCGCCCGTGGTCATGTCGTTTTTTTCTAATGTTAGTTCCCGAGTTCAATTCCAGCAGCAGACAATTTTTATATCCGCTTCTCGTTGAGTAGAAGGGTATTATAGGTTTGTGCCAACCGAAAATGTTTCTAAACAGGCAGAAGGAGACATCTCCGACCCCATAAAGTATATATATTCTCAATCAACATGAACAGCCGAGTCGATATAGTCATGTACTTCTGTCCGTCTGTCTGTCTGTCTTTTTTGTCCGCCCGTGGTCATGTCGTTTTTTTCTAATGTTAGTTCCCGAGTTCAATTCCAGCAGCAAACAATTTTTATATCCGCTTCTCGTTGAGTAGAAGGGTATTATAGGTTTGTGCCAACCGAAAATGTTTGTAACAGGCAGAAAGAGACATATCATTAGCAAATTCTGGGTCAATATTTGTGAATTCTGCACACAGATCAAGTTTATTTTCAATAAGCTCGGCTGATAAATAAGGAAGTTATTCAGGAAAATAGTAGTGCCTTGTGGCCATGTGTTTATGTCGGTGTTTACTAATTTTAGTTCCCGTGTTCAATTTCAGCAGCAGACAATTTGTATACCCATTTCTCTTTGAGTAGACGAGTAATTTAGCTTTATGCCAACCGAAAATGTTTGTAACAGGCAGAAGGAGACATCTCCGACCCCATAAAGTAAATATATTCTGAATCAACATAAACAGCCGAGTCGATATAGTCATGTACTTCTGTCCGTCTGTCTGTCTGTCTTTTTGTCCGCCCGTGGTCATGTCGTTTTTTTCTAATGTTAGTTCCCGAGTTCAATTCCAGCAGCAGACAATTTTTATATCCGCTTGTCGTTGAGTAGAAGGGTATTATAGCTTTGTGCCAACCGAAAATGTTTCTAAACAGGCAGAAGGAGACATCTCCGACCCCATAAAGTATATATATTCTCAATCAACATGAACAGCCGAGTCGATAGAGCCATGTACTTCTGTCCGTCTGTCTGTCTGTCTTTTTGTCCGCCCGTGGTCATGTCGTTTTTATCTAAAGTTAGTTCCCGAGTTCAATTCCAGCAGCAGACAATTTTATATCCGCTTCTCGTTGGGTAGAAGGGTATTATAGGTTTGTGCCAATCGAAAATGTCTGTAACAGGCAGAAAGAGACATATCATTAGCAAATTCTGGGTCAATATTTGTGAATTTTGCACACAGATCAAGTTTATTTACAATTAGCTCGGCTGATAAATAAGGAAGTTATTCAGGAAATAGTAGTGCCTTGTGGCCATGTGTTTATGTCGGTTTTTACTAATTTTAGTTCCCGTGTTCAATTCCAGCAGCAGACAATTTTTATATCCGCTTCTCGTTGAGTAGAAGGGAATTATAGCTTTGTGCCAACCGAAAATGTCACACGCAGAAGGAGACATCTCCGGCCCCATAAAGTATATATATATTCAGAATCAACATAAACGGCCGAGTCGATTTAGCCATGTACGCCTCTCCGTCTGTCTGTCTGTCTTTTTGTCCGTACGTATGAAAACCTAGATCTCAGCTATTCTAAGAGCTAGAGCAAGCAAATTTGGTTCTATATATATATTTTCAATTAGATCGGCTGATAAATAAGGAAAATATTCAGGAAATTTTAGTGCCTTGTGACCATGTGCCCATATCGGATTTTTCTAATGTTAGTACCCGAGTTCAATTCCAGCAGCAGACAATTTTTATACCCGCTACTCGTTAAGTAGAAGGGTATTATAGCTTTGTGCCAACCGAAAATGTTTGTAACAGGAAGAAAGAGACATATCATTAGCAAATTTTGGGTCAATATTTGTGAATTCTGCACACAGATCAAGTTTATTTTCAATTAGCTCGGCTGATAAATAACGAAGTTATTCCGGAAATAGTAGGACCTTGTGGCCATGTGTTTATGTCGGTTTTTACTAATTTTAGTTCCCGTGTTCAATTCCAGCAGCAGATAATTATACCCACTACTCGAAGAGTATAAGGGTATTATAACTTTGTGCCAACCGAAAATGTTTGTAACAGGCAGAAGGAGACATCTCCGACCCCATAAAGTATATATATTCTGAATCAGCATGAACAGCCGAGTCGATATAGCCATGTACGTCTGTCCGTCTGTCCGTCTGACTGTCTGTCCGTCCGTGTGAAAACCTAGATCTCAGCTATTATAAGAGCTAGAGCTACCAAATTTGGGGACAATATTTGGATTTTCGCCACGCCTCCATCCGCCCCCACAAATCGAATAAAAGTCGATTGTAGCTGCAAATACAGCAATCATTTTTTATACATGTGATAAAAACTACCATGCGGGCGTGTTGGCAAAGTTTCAATAAGATCGGCCGATAGATAAGGAAGATATTCATGAAATAGTATTGCACTGTGGCCATGTGCTTATGTCGGTTTTTCCCAATGTCAGAACCCGAGTTCAACTCCAGCAGCAGACAACTTTTTATACCCGCTACTCGAAGAGTATAAGGGTATTATAACTTTGTGCCAACCGAAAATGTTTGTAACAGGCAGAAGGAGACATCTCCGACCCCATAAAGTATATATATTCTGAATCAGCATGAACAGCCGAGTCGATATAGCCATGTCCGTCTGTCCGTCTGTCCGTCTGTCCGTCTGTCCGTCTGTCCGTCTGTCCGTCTGTCCGTCTGTCTGTCCGTATGAAAACCTAGATCTCAGCTATTATAAGAGCTAGAGCTACCAAATTTGGAGACAATATGTGTTAATTATGCCCGCAGATCAAGTTTATTTTGGATTTTTGCCACGCCTCCATCCGCCCCCAAAAATCGATAATAAATCGATAATAGCTGCAAATATAGCTCTACAGCATTCATTTTTTATCCATGTGATAAAAACCACCATCCGGGCGTGTTGCGAAAGTTTCAATAAGATCGGCCGATAAATAAGGAAGATATTCAAGAAATAGTATTGCCTTGTGGCCATGTGCCTGTGTCGGTTTTTCCTAATGTTAGTACCCGAGTTCAACACCAGCAGCAGACAACTTTTTTTAATTATGTGGCAACTTTTTTTTTAAATTATGTGGCAACTTTTTTTTTAATTATGTGCACCGAAAATATTCATGGTGCAATTTTATCGGTTATTGCGAAAGAAGTGCAGTGGTCGAGTGGTGATGGTAGTTGACTGTTCAGCGAGACGTCCGGAGTTCAACTCCTGGGTGTGCCTGGGCGACTTAAATTTATTTTTTTGTATCTTATATTTTTTTTTTATTTTATAGTGTGTTGCAAAATTCAAAATAAATTTTTAGTATATTTAAAGCCACTTAAAATCGAAAGAGACATTGAGCAGCAACACAAAATACAAACGACAAATCTAATTAGATATGTTGAGATGTATTGTGAGGCAGCATATATGTATGTATGTATAGGCGTCTCTATCACACATGCATAATTTATAACTGCAGAGTAATAAAAGCAAAGGGCAACATCCAATAAGAATCGAGTGGAACTTGCATAGGCAAAACAAATTAGAGACGGAAAGAAATAAAAAGCAAGAACGCATTGTTCACATTTGGCACGTGTTTTTCCGAAGAATTGTAGCGGGTATATCACAGTCGAGTCAGCTCGACTGTAGCCTTTCCGACTTGTTTTTATACCCGCTACTCGAAGAGTATAAGGGTATTATAACTTTGTGCCAACCGAAAATGTTTGTAACAGGCAGAAGGAGACATCTCCGACCCCATAAAGTATATATATTCTGAATCAGCATGAACAGCCGAGTCGATATAGCCATGTCCGTCTGTCCGTCTGTCCGTCTGTCCGTCTGTCCGTCTGTCCGTCTGTCCGTCTGTCCGTCTGTCCGTCTGTCCGTCTGTCTGTCCGTATGAAAACCTAGATCTCAGCTATTATAAGAGCTAGAGCTACCAAATTTGGAGACAATATGTGTTAATTATGCCCGCAGATCAAGTTTATTTTGGATTTTTGCCACGCCTCCATCCGCCCCCAAAAATCGATAATAAATCGATAATAGCTGCAAATATAGCTCTACAGCATTCATTTTTTATCCATGTGATAAAAACCACCATCCGGGCGTGTTGCGAAAGTTTCAATAAGATCGGCCGATAAATAAGGAAGATATTCAAGAAATAGTATTGCCTTGTGGCCATGTGCCTGTGTCGGTTTTTCCTAATGTTAGTACCCGAGTTCAACACCAGCAGCAGACAACTTTTTTTAATTATGTGGCAACTTTTTTTTAAATTATGTGGCAACTTTTTTTTTAATTATGTGCACCGAAAATATTCATGGTGCAATTTTATCGGTTATTGCGAAAGAAGTGCAGTGGTCGAGTGGTGATGGTAGTTGACTGTTCAGCGAGACGTCCGGAGTTCAACTCCTGGGTGTGCCTGGGCGACTTAAATTTATTTTTTTGTATCTTATATTTTTTTTTATTTTATAGTGTGTTGCAAAATTCAAAATAAATTTTTAGTATATTTAAAGCCACTTAAAATCGAAAGAGACATTGAGCAGCAACACAAAATACAAACGACAAATCTAATTAGATATGTTGAGATGTATTGTGAGGCAGCATATATGTATGTATGTATAGGCGTCTCTATCACACATGCATAATTTATAACTGCAGAGTAATAAAAGCAAAGGGCAACATCCAATAAGAATCGAGTGGAACTTGCATAGGCAAAACAAATTAGAGACGGAAAGAAATAAAAAGCAAGAACGCATTGTTCACATTTGGCACGTGTTTTTCCGAAGAATTGTAGCGGGTATATCACAGTCGAGTCAGCTCGACTGTAGCCTTTCCGACTTGTTTTAATTATGTGGCAACCTTTTTTATACCCGCTACTCGAAGAGTATAAGGGTATTATAACTTTGTGCCAACCGAAAATGTTTGTAACAGGCAGAAAGAGACATATCATTAGCAAATTTTGGGTCAATATTTGTGAATTCTGCACACAGATAGAGTTTATTTTCAATAAGATCGGCTGATAAATAAGGAAGTTATTCAGAAAATAGTAGTGACCATGTGTTTATGTCAATTTTTACTAATTTTAGTTCCCGAGATCAATTTCAGCAGCAGACAATTTTTATACCCATTTCTCTTTGAGTAGACGGGTAATTTAGCTTTGTGCCAACCGAAAATGTCACACGCAGAAGGAGATATTTCCGACCCCATAAAGTATATATATTCTGAATCAGCATGAACAGCCGAGTCGATATAGCCATGTACGTCTGTCCCTCTGAGCGTCTGTCTATCTGTCTGTTTGTCTGCCCGTTCTCATGTCGGTGTTTTCTAATGTTAGTTCTCGAGTTCAATTCCAGCAGCAGACCTTTTTTATACCCGCTACTCGTTGAGTAGAAGCGTATTATAGGTTTGTGCCAACCGAAAATGTTTGTAACAGGCAGAAAGAGACATATCATTAGCAAATTCTGGGTCAATATTTGTGAATTCTGTCTATCTGTCTGTCTATCTGTCTGTCTATCTGTCTGTCTATCTGTCTGTCTATCTGTCTGTCTATCTGTCTGTCTATCTGTCTGTCTATCTGTCTGTCTATCTGTCTTTTTGTCTATCTGTTTCTGTCTATCTGTCTGTCTATCTGTCTGTCTATCTGTCTGGTCTATCTGTCTGTCTATCTGTCTGTCTATCTGTCTGTCTATCTGTCTGTCTATCTGTCTGTCTATCTGTCTGTCTATTGTCTGTATCTGTCTGTCTATCTGTCTGTCTATCTGTCTGTCTATCTGTCTGTCTATCTGTCTGTCTATCTGTCTGTCTATCTGTCTGTCTATCTGTCTGTCTATCTGTCTGTCTATCTGTCTGTCTATCTGTCTGTCTATCTGTCTGTCTATCCTGTCTGTCTTATCTGTCTGTCTATCTGTCTGTCTATCTGTCTGTCTATCTGTCTGTCTATCTGTCTGTCTATCTGTCTGTCTATCTGTCTGTCTATCTGTCTGTCTCCATCTGTCTGTCTATCTGTCTGTCTATCTGTCTGTCTATCTGTCTGTCTATCTGTCTGTCTATCTGTCTGTCTATCTGTCTGTCTATCTGTCTGTCTATCTGTCTGTCTATCTGTCTGTCTATCTGTCGTGTCTATCTGTCTGTCTATCTGTCTGTCTATCTGTCTGTCTATCTGTCTGTCTATCTGTCTGTCTATCTGTCTGTCTATCTGTCTGTCTATCTGTCTGTCTATCTGTCTGTCTATCTGTTTGTCTATCTGTCTGTCTATCTGTCTGTCTATCTGTCTGTCTATCTGTCTGTCTATCTGTCTGTCTATCTGTCTGTCTATCTGTCTGTCTATCTGTCTGTCTATCTGTCTGTCTATCTGTCTGTCTATCTGTCTGCCTATCTGTCTGTCTATCTGTCTGTCTATCTGTCTGTCTATCTGTCTGTCTATCTGTCTGTCTATCTGTCTGTCTATCTGTCTGTCTATCTGTCTGTCTATCTGTCTGTCTATCTGTCTGTTTTCTATCTGTTGTCCTGTGTTCTTATCTGTCTGTCTGTCTGTCTGTCTATCTGTCTATCTGTCTGTCTATCTGTCTGTCTATCTGTCTGTCTATCTGTCTGTCTATCTGTCTGTCTATCTGTCTGTCTATCTGTCTGTCTATCTGTCTGTCTATCTGTCTGTCTATCTGTCTGTCTATCTGTCTGTCTATCTGTCTGTCTATCTGTCTGTCTATCTGTCTGTCTATCTGTCTGTCTATCTGTCTGTCTATCTGTCTGTCTATCTGTCTGTCTATCTGTCTGTCTATCTGTCTGTCTATCTGTCTGTCTATCTGTCTGTCTATCTGTCTGTCTATCTGTCTGTCTATCTGTCTGTCTATCTGTCTGTCTATCTGTCTGTCTATCTGTCTGTCTATCTGTCTGTCTATTTGTCTGTCTGTCTATCTGTCTGTCTATCTGTCTGTCTGCATCTGTCTGTCTATCTGTCTGTCTATCTGTCTGTCTATCTGTCTGTCTATCTGTCTGTCTTTCTTCTGTCTATCTGTCTGTCTATCTGTCTGTCTATCTGTCTGTCTATCTGTCTGTCTATCTGTCTGTCTATCTGTCTGTCTATCTGTCTGTCTATCTGTCTGTCTATCTGTCTGTCTATCTGTCTGTCTATCTGTCTGTCTATCCTGTCTGTCTATCTGTCTGTCTATCTGTCTGTCTATCTGTCTGTCTATCTGTCTGTCTATCTGTCTGTCTATCTGTCTGTCTATCTGTCTGTCTATCTGTCTGTCTATCTGTCTGTCTATCTGTCTGTCTATCTGTCTGTCTATCTGTCTGTCTATCTGTCTGTCTATCTGTCTGTCTATCTGTCTGTCTATCTGTCTGTCTATCTGTCTGTCTATCTGTCTGTCTATCTGTCTGTCTATCTGTCTGTCTATCTGTCTGTCTATCTGTCTGTCTATCTGTCTGTCTATCTGTCTGTCTATCTGTCTGTCTATCTGTCTGTCTATCTGTCTGTCTATCTGTCTGTCTATCTGTCTGTCTATCTGTCTGTCTATCTGTCTGTCCATCTGTCTGTCTATCTGTCTGTCTATCTGTCTGTCTATCTGTCTGTCTATCTGTCTGTCTATCTGTCTGTCTATCTGTCTGTCTATCTGTCTGTCTATCTGTCTGTCTATCTGTCTGTCTATCTGTCTGTCTATCTGTCTGTCTATCTGTCTGTCCTGTCTATCTCTGTCTGTCTATCTGTCTGTCTATCTGTCTGTCTATCTGTCTGTCTATCTGTCTGTCTATCTGTCTGTCTATCTGTCTGTCTATCTGTCTGTCTATCTGTCTGTCTATCTGTCTGTCTATCTGTCTGTCTATCTGTCTGTCTATCTGTCTGTCTATCTGTCTGTCTATCTGTCTGTCCATCTGTCTGTCTATCTGTCTGTCTATCTGTCTGTCTATCTGTCTGTCTATCTGTCTGTCTATCTGTCTGTCTATCTGTCTGTCTATCTGTCTGTCTATCTGTCTGTCTATCTGTCTGTCTATCTGTCTGTCTATCTGTCTGTCTATCTGTCTGTCTACTGTCTTGTCTGTCTATCTGTCTATCTGTCTGTCTATCTGTCTGTCTATCTGTCTGTCTATCTGTCTGTCTATCTGTCTGTCTATCTGTCTGTCTATCTGTCTGTCTATCTGTCTGTCTATCTGTCTGTCTATCTGTCTGTCTATCTGTCTGTCTATCTGTCTGTCTATCTGTCTGTCTATCTGTCTGTCTATCTGTCTGTCTATCTGTCTGTCTATCTGTCTGTCTATCTGTCTGTCTATCTGTCTGTCTATCTGTCTGTCTATCTGTCTGTCTATCTGTCTGTCTATCTGTCTGTCTATCTGTCTGTCTATCTGTCTGTCTATCTGTCTGTCTATCTGTCTGTCTATCTGTCTGTCTATCTGTCTGTCTATCTGTCTTTGTCTATCTGTCTGTCTATCTGTCTGTCTATCTGTCTGTCTATCTGTCTGTCTATCTGTCTGTCTATCTGTCTGTCTATCTGTCTGTCTATCTGTCTGTCTATCTCTGTCTGTCTATCTGTCTGTCTATCTGTCTGTCTATCTGTCTGTCTATCTGTCTGTCTATCTGTCTGTCTATCTGTCTGTCTATCTGTCTGTCTATCTGTCTGTCTATCTGTCTGTCTATCTGTCTGTCTATCTGTCTGTCTATCTGTCTGTCTATCTGTCTGTCTATCTGTCTGTCTATCTGTCTGTCTATCTGTCTGTCTATCTGTCTGTCTATCTGTCTGTCTATCTGTCTGTCTATCTGTCTGTCTATCTGTCTGTCTATCTGTCTGTCTGATCTGTCTGTCTATCTGTCTGTCTATCTGTCTGTCTATCTGTCTGTCTATCTGTCTGTCTATCTGTCTGTCTATCTGTCTGTCTATCTGTCTGTCTATCTGTCTGTCTATCTGTCTGTCTATCTGTCTGTCTATCTGTCTGTCTATCTGTCTGTCTATCTGTCTGTCTATCTGTCTGTCTATCTGTCTGTCTATCTGTCTGTCTATCTGTCTGTCTATCTGTCTGTCTATCTGTCTGTCTATCTGTCTGTCTGTCTGTCTGTCTGTCTGTCTGTCTATCTGTCTGTCTATCTGTCTGTCTATCTGTCTGTCTATCTGTCTGTCTATCTGTCTGTCTATCTGTCTGTCTATCTGTCTGTCTATCTGTCTGTCTATCTGTCTGTCTATCTGTCTGTCTATCTGTCTGTCTATCTGTCTGTCTATCTGTCTGTCTATCCTGTCTGTCTATCTGTCTGTCTATCTGTCTGTCTATCTGTCTGTTCTATCTGTCTGTCTATCTGTCTGTCTATCTGTCTGTCTATCTGTCTGTCTATCTGTCTGTCTATCTGTCTGTCTATCTGTCTGTCTATCTGTCTGTCTATCTGTCTGTCTATCTGTCTGTCTATCTGTCTGTCTATCTGTCTGTCTGTCTATCTGTCTGTCTATCTGTCTGTCTATCTGTCTGTCTATCTGTCTGTCTATCTGTCTGTCTATCTGTCTGTCTATCTGTCTGTCTATCTGTCTGTCTATCTGTCTGTCTATCTGTCTGTCTATCTGTCTGTCTATCTGTCTGTCTATCTGTCTGTCTATCTGTCTGTCTATCTGTCTGTCTATCTGTCTGTCTATCTGTCCGTCTATCTGTCTGTCTATCTGTCTGTCTATCTGTCTGTCTATCTGTCTGTCTATCTGTCTGTCTATCTGTCTGTCTATCTGTCTGTCTATCTGTCTGTCTATCTGTCTGTGTATCTGTCTGTCTATCTGTCTGTCTATCTGTCTGTCTATCTGTCTGTCTATCTGTCTGTCTATCTGTCTGTCTATCTGTCTGTCTATCTGTCTGTCTATCTGTCTGTCTATCTGTCTGTCTATCTGTCTGTCTATCTGTCTGTCTATCTGTCTGTCTATCTGTCTGTCTATCTGTCTGTCTATCTGTCTGTCTATCTGTCTGTCTATCTGTCTGTCTATCTGTCTGTCTATCTGTCTGTCTATCTGTCTGTCTATCTGTCTGTCTATCTGTCTGTCTATCTGTCTGTCTATCTGTCTGTCTATCTGTCTGTCTATCTGTCTGTCTATCTGTCTGTCTATCTGTCTGTCTATCTGTCTGTCTATCTGTCTGTCTATCTGTCTGTCTATCTGTCTGTCTTTTATCTGTCTGTCTATCTGTCTGTCTATCTGTCTGTCTTTCTGTCTGTCTATCTGTCTGTCTATCTGTCTGTCTATCTGTCTGTCTATCTGTCTGTCTATCTGTCTGTCTATCTGTCTGTCTATCTGTCTGTCTATCTGTCTGTCTATCTGTCTGTCTATCTGTCTGTCTATCTGTCTGTCTATCTGTCTGTCTATCTGTCTGTCTATCTGTCTGTCTATCTGTCTGTCTATCTGTCTGTCTATCTGTCTGTCTATCTGTCTGTCTATCTGTCTGTCTATCTGTCTGTCTATCTGTCTGTCTATCTGTCTGTCTATCTGTCTGTCTATCTGTCTGTCTATCTGTCTGTCTATCTGTCTGTCTATCTGTCTGTCTATCTGTCTGTCTATCTGTCTGTCTATCTGTCTGTCTTTTTGTCTATCTGTCTGTCTATCTGTCTGTCTATCTGTCTGTCTATCTGTCTGTCTATCTGTCTGTCTATCTGTCTGTCTATCTGTCTGTCTATCTGTCTGTCTATCTGTCTGTCTATCTGTCTGTCTGTCATCTGTCTGTCTATCTGTCTGTCTATCTGTCTGTCTATCTGTCTGTCTATCTGTCTGTCTATCTGTCTGTCTATCTGTCTGTCTATTTGTCTGTCTATCTGTCTGTCTATCTGTCTGTCTATCTGTCTGTCTATCTGTCTGTCTATCTGTCTGTCTATCTGTCTGTCTATCTGTCTGTCTATCTGTCTGTCTATCTGTCTGTCTATCTGTCTGTCTTTCTGTCTGTCTATCTGTCTGTCTATCTGTCTGTCTATCTGTCTGTCTATCTGTCTGTCTATCTGTCTGTCTATCTGTCTGTCTATCTGTCTGTCTATCTGTCTGTCTATCTGTCTGTCTATCTGTCTGTCTTCTGTCTGTCTATCTGTCTGTCTATCTGTCTGTCTATCTGTCTGTCTATTCTGTCTGTCTATCTGTCTGTCTATCTGTCTGTCTATCTGTCTGTCTATCTGTCTGTCTATCTGTCTGTCTATCTGTCTGTCTATCTGTCTGTCTATCTGTCTGTCTATCTGTCTGTCTATCTGTCTGTCTATCTGTCTGTCTATCTGTCTGTCTATCTGTCTGTCTATCTGTCTGTCTATCTGTCTGTCTATCTGTCTGTCTATCTGTCTGTCTATCTGTCTGTCTATCTGTCTGTTGTCTATCTGTCTGTCTGTCTGTCTGTCTGTCTGTCTATCTGTCTGTCTATCTGTCTGTCTATCTGTCTGTCTATCTGTCTGTCTATCTGTCTGTCTATCTGTCTGTCTATCTGTCTGTCTATCTGTCTGTCTATCTGTCTGTCTATCTGTCTGTCTATCTGTCTGTCTATCTGTCTGTCTATCTGTCTGTCTATCTGTCTGTCTATCTGTCTGTCTATCTGTCTGTCTATCTGTCTGTCTATCTGTCTGTCTATCTGTCTGTCTATCTGTCTGTCTGTCTGTGTTTGTATCTGTCTGTCTATCTGTCTGTCTATCTGTCTGTCTATTTGTTTCTGCCATCTGTCTGTCTATTTTCTGTCTGTCTGTATCTGTCTGTCTATCTGTCTGTATCTATCTGTCTGTCTATCTGTCTGTCTATCTGTCTGTCTATTCTGTCTATCTGTCTGTCTATCTGTCTGTCTATCTGTCTGTCTATCTGTCTGTCTATCTG
This sequence comes from Zaprionus inermis, assembly GCA_018151445.1. Lineage (NCBI taxonomy): Eukaryota > Metazoa > Arthropoda > Insecta > Diptera > Drosophilidae > Zaprionus > Zaprionus inermis. The sequence continues at coordinate 33,155 of JAECXD010000547.1, forward strand.
TCTGTCTATCTGTCTGTCTATCTGTCTGTCTATCCGTTGTCTATCTGTCTGTCTGTATCTGTCTTTATCTGTCTGTCTATCTGTCTGTCTATCTGTCTGTCTATCTGTCTGTCTATCTGTCTGTCTATCTGTCTGTCTATCTGTCTGTCTATCTGTCTGTCTATCTGTCTGTCTATCTGTCTGTCTATCTGTCTGTCTATCTGTTCTGTCTATCTGTCTGTCTATCTGTCTGTCTATCTGTCTGTCTATCTGTCTGTCTATCTGTCTGTCTATCTGTCTGTCTATCTGTCTGTCTATCTGTCTGTCTATCTGTCTGTGCTTTCTGTCTGTCTATCTGTCTGTCTATTCTGGTCGTCTATCTGTCTGTTATCTGTCTGTCTATCTGTCTGTCTATCTGTCTGTCTATCTGTCTGTCTATCTGTCTGTCTATCTGTCTGTCTATTTTGTCTGTCTATCTGTCTGTCTATCTGTCTGTCTATCTTGTCTGTCTATCTGTCTGTCTATCTGTCTGTCTATCTGTCCGTTTCTGTTTGTTATCTGTCGTCATCTGTCTGTCTATCTGTCTGTCTATCTGTCTGTCTATCTGTCTGTCTATCTGTCTGTCTATCTGTCTGTCTATCTGTCTGTCTATCTGTCTGTCTATCTGTCTGTCTATCTGTCTGTCTATCTGTCTGTCTATCTGTCTGTCTATCTGTCTGTTCTATCTGTCTGTCTATCTGTTTGTTCTATCTGTCTGTCATCTAGTCTGTTTATCTGTCTGCCAGCCGAAAATGTTGTCTAACAGGAAGAAAGAGACATATCTGTTAGCAAATTCTGTGGTCAATATTTGTGAATTCTGCACACAGATCAAGTTTATTTTCAATAAGATCGGCTGATAAATAAGGAAGTTATTCAGAAAATAGTAGTGCCTTGTGGCCATGTGTTTATGTCGATTTTTACTAATTTTAGTCTCCCGTGATCAATTTCAGCAGCAGACAATTTTTATACCCATTTCTCTTTGAGTAGACGGGTAATTTAGCTTTGTGCCAACCGAAAATGTTTGTTAACAGGCAGAAGGAGACATCTCCGACCCCATAAAGTATATATATTCTGAATCAACATGAACAGCCGAGTCGATATAGCCATGTACATCTGTCCGTCTGACGTCTGTCCGTCTGATCGTCTGTCTATCTGTCTGTTTTGTCTGCCCGTTCTCATGTCGTTGTTTTCTAATGTTAGTTCTCGAGTTCAATTCCAGCAGCAGACCTTTTTTATACCCGCTACTCGTTGAGTAGAAAGGTATTATAGGTTTGTGCCAACCGAAAATGTTTGTAACAGGTAGAAAGAGACATATCATTAGCAAATTCTGGGTCAATATTTGTGAATTCTGCACACAGATCAAGTTTATTTTCAATAAGATCGGCTGATAAATAAGGAAGTTATTCAGGAAATAGTAGTGCCTTGTGGCCATGTGTTTATGTCGGTTTTTACTAATTTTAGTTCCCGTGTTCAATTTCAGCAGCAGACAATTTTTATACCCATTTCTCTTTGAGTAGACGGGTAATTTAGCTTTGTGCCAACCGAAAATGTTTGTAACAGGCAGAAGGAGACATCTCCGACCCCATAAAGTATATATATTCTGAATCAACATGAACAGCCGAGTCGATATAGCCATGTACTTCTGTCCGTCTGTCTTTTTGTCCGCCCGTGGTCATGTCGTTTTTTTCTAATGTTTGTTCCCGAGTTCAATTCCAGCAGCAGACAATTTTTATATCCGCTTCTCGTTGAGTAGAAGGGTATTATAGGTTTGTGCCAGCCGAAAATGTTTATAACAGGCAGAAAGAGACATATCATTAGCAAATTCTGGGTCAATATTTGTGAATTCTGCACACAGATCAAGTTTATTTTCAATAAGATCGGCTGATAAATAAGGAAGTTATTCAGAAAATAGTAGTGCCTTGTGGCCATGTGTTTATGTCGATTTTTACTATTTTTAGTTCCCGAGATCAATTTCAGCAGCAGACAATTTTTATACCCATTTCTCTTTGAGTAGACGGGTAATTTAGCTTTGTGCCAACCGAAAATGTTTGTAACAGGCAGAAGGAGACATCTCCGACCCCATGAAGTATATATATTCTGAATCAACATGAACAGCCGAGTCGATATAGCCATGTACTTCTGTCCGTCTGTCTTTTTGTCCGCCCGTGGTCATGTCGTTTTTTTCTAATGTTTGTTCCCGAGTTCCATTCCAGCAGCAGACCTTTTTTATACCCGCTACTCGTTGAGTAGAAAGGTATTATAGGATTGTGCCAACCGAAAATGTTTGTAACAGGCAGAAAGAGACATATCATTAGCAAATTCTGGGTCAATATTTGTGAATTCTGCACACAGATCAAGTTTATTTTCAATAAGATCGGCTGATAAATAAGGAAGTTATTCAGGAAATAGTAGTACCTTGTGGCCATGTGTCGGTTTTTACTAATTTTAGTTCCCGTGTTCAATTTCAGCAGCAGACAATTTTTATACCCATTTCTCTTAGAGTAGCCGGTAATTTAGCTTTATGCCAACCGAAAATATTTGTAACAGGCAGAAGGAGACATCTCCGGCCCCATAAAGTAAATATATTCTGAATCAACATGAACAGCCGAGTCGATATAGCCATGTACTTCTATCCGTCTGTCTCTTTGTCCGCCCGTAGTCATGTCGTTTTTTTCTAATGTGTGTTCCCGAGTTTAATTCCAGCAGCAGACCTTTTTTATACCCGCTACTCGTTGAGTAGAAAGGTATTATAGGATTGTGCCAACCGAAAATGTTTGTAACAGGCAGAAAGAGACATATCATTAGCAAATTCTGGGTCAATATTTGTGAATTCTGCACACAGATAAAGTTTATTTTCAATAAGATCGGCTGATAAATAAGGAAGTTATTCAGAAAATAGTAGTGCCTTGTGGCCATGTGTTTATGTCGGTTTTTACTAATTTTAGTTCCCGAGTTCAATTCCAGCAGCAGACAATTTTTATATCCGCTTCTCGTTGAGTAGAAGGGTATTATAGGTTTGTGCCAGCCGAAAATGTTTGTAACAGGCAGAAAGAGACATATCATTAGCAAATTCTGGGTCAATATTTGTGAATTCTGCACACAGATCAAGTTTATTTTCAATAAGATCGGCTGATAAATAAGGAAGTTATTCAGGAAATAGTAGTGCCTTGTGGCCATGTGTTTATGTCGGTTTTTACTAATTTTAGTTCCCGAGTTCAATTCCAGCAGCAGACAATTTTTATATCCGCTTCTCGTTGAGTAGAAAGGTATTATAGGTTTGTGCCAACCGAAAATGTTTGTAACAGGCAGAAAGAGACATATCATTAGCAAATTCTGGGTCAATATTTGTGAATTCTGCACACAGATCAAGTTTATTTTCAATAAGATCGGCTGATAAATAAGGAAGTTATTCAGGAAATAGTAGTGCCTTGTGGCCATGTGTTTGTGGTTTTTACTAATTTTTAGTTCCCGTGTTCAATTTCAGCAGCAGACAATTTTTATACCCATTTCTCTTTGAGTAGACGGGTAATTTAGCTTTATGCCAACCGAAAATGTTTGTAACAGGCAGAAGGAGACATCTCCGACCCCATAAAGTAAATATATTCTGAATCAACATGAACAGCCGAGTCGATATAGCCATGTACTTCTGTCCGTCTGTCTTTTTGTCCGCCCGTGGTCATGTCGTTTTTTTCTAATGTTTGTTCCCGAGTTCAATTCCAGCAGCAGACAATTTTTATATCCGCTTCTCGTTGAGTAGAAGGGTATTATAGGTTTGTGCCAGCCGAAAATGTTTATAACAGGCAGAAAGAGACATATCATTAGCAAATTCTGGGTCAATATTTGTGAATTCTGCACACAGATCAAGTTTATTTTCAATAAGATCGGCTGATAAATAAAGAAGTTATTCAGAAAATAGTAGTGACTTGTGGCCATGTGTTTATGTCGATTTTTACTAATTTTAGTTCCCGAGATCAATTTCAGCAGCAGACAATTTTTATACCCATTACTTTTTGAGTAGACGGGTAATTTAGCTTTGTGCCAACCGAAAATGTTTGTAACAGGCAGAAGGAGACATCTCCGACCCCATAAAGTAAATATATTCTGAATCAACATGAACAGCCGAGTCGATATAGCCATGTACTTCTGTCCGTCTGTCTTTTTGTCCGCCCGTGGTCATGTCGTTTTTTTCTAATGTTTGTTCCCGAGTTCAATTCCAGCAGCAGACAATTTTTATATCCGCTTCTCGTTGAGTAGAAGGGTATTATAGGTTTGTGCCAGCCGAAAATGTTTGTAACAGGCAGAACGAGACATATCATTAGCAAATTCTGGGTCAATATTTGTGAATTCTGCACACAGATCAAGTTTATTTTCAATAAAATCGGCTGATAAATAAGGAAGTTATTCAGGAAATAGTAGTGCCTTGTGGCCATGTGTTTATGTCGGTTTTTACTAATTTTAGTTCCCGAGATCAATTCCAGCAGCAGACAGTTTTTATACCCGCTTCTCGTTGAGTAGAAAGGTATTATAGGTTTGTGCCAACCGAAAATGTTTGTAACAGGCAGAAAGAGACATATCATTAGCAAATTCTGGGTCAATATTTGTGAATTCTGCACACAGATCAAGTTTATTTTCAATAAGATCGGCTGATAAATAAGGAAGTTATTCAGGAAATAGTAGTGCCTTGTGGCCATGTGTCGGTTTTTACTAATTTTAGTTCCCGTGTTCAATTTCAGCAGCAGACAATTTTTATACCCATTTCTCTTTGAGTAGACGGGTAATTTAGCTTTATGCCAACCGAAAATGTTTGTAACAGGCAGAAGGAGACATCTCCGACCCCATAAAGTAAATATATTCTGAATCAACATGAACAGCCCGAGTAGCCATATCCATCTTTTTTTTTTTCTTTTTTCGATATGGTCATGTACGTTTCTTTTTTCTAATGTTTGTTCCCGAGTTCAATTCCAGCAGCAGACAATTTTTATATCCGCTTCTCGTTGAGTAGAAGGGTATTATAGGTTTGTGCCAGCCGAAAATGTTTGTAACAGGCAGAAAGAGACATATCATTAGCAAATTCTGGGTCAATATTTGTGAATTCTGCACACAGATCAAGTTTATTTTCAATAAGATCGGCTGATAAATAAGGAAGTTATTCAGGAAAATAGTAGTGCCTTGTGGCCATGTGTTTATGTCGGTTTTTACTAATGTTTAGTTCCCGAGTTCAATTTCAGCAGCAGACAGTTTTTATACCCGCTTCTCGTTGAGTAGAAAGGTATTATAGGTTTGTGCCAACCGAAAATGTTTGTAACAGGCAGAAAGAGACATATCATTAGCAAATTCTGGGTCAATATTTGTGAATTCTGCACACAGATCAAGTTTATTTTCAATAAGATCGGCTGATAAATAAGGAAGTTATTCAGAAAATAGTAGTGCCTTGTGGCCATGTGTTTATGTCGATTTTTACTAATTTTAGTTCCCGAGATCAATTTCAGCAGCAGACAATTTTTATACCCATTTCTCTTTGAGTAGACGGGTAATTTAGCTTTGTGCCAACCGAAAATGTTTGTAACAGGCAGAAGGAGACATCTCCGACCCCATAAAGTATATATATTCTGAATCAACATGAACAGCCGAGTCGATATAGCCATGTACGTCTGTCCGTCTGAGCGTCTGTCTATCTGTCTTTTTGTCTGCCCGTTCTCATGTCTCGAGTTCAATTCCAGCAGCAGACCTTTTTTATACCCGCTACTCGTTGAGTAGAAAGGTATTATAGGTTTGTGCCAACCGAAAATGTTTGTAACAGGTAGAAAGAGACATATCATTAGCAAATTCTGGGTCAATATTTGTGAATTCTGCACACAGATCAAGTTTATTTTCAATAAGATCGGCTGATAAATAAGGAAGTTATTCAGGAAATAGTAGTGCCTTGTGGCCATGTGTCGGTTTTTACTAATTTTAGTTCCCGTGTTCAATTTCAGCAGCAGACAATTTTTATACCCATTTCTCTTTGAGTAGACGGGTAATTTAGCTTTATGCCAACCGAAAATGTTTGTAACAGGCAGAAGGAGACATCTCCGACCCCATAAAGTAAATATATTCTGAATCAACATGAACAGCCGAGTCGATATAGCCATGTACTTCTGTCCGTCTGTCTTTTTGTCCGCCCGTGGTCATGTCGTTTTTTTCTAATGTTTGTTCCCGAGTTCAATTCCAGCAGCAGACAATTTTTATATCCGCTTCTCGTTGAGTAGAAGGGTATTATAGGTTTGTGCCAGCCGAAAATGTTTGTAACAGGCAGAAAGAGACATATCATTAGCAAATTCTGGGTCAATATTTGTGAATTCTGCACACAGATCAAGTTTATTTTCAATAAGATCGGCTGATAAATAAGGAAGTTATTCAGGAAATAGTAGTGCCTTGTGGCCATGTGTTTTGTTTTTTACTAATTTTAGTTCCCGAGTTCAATTCCAGCAGCAGACAATTTTTATATCCGCTTCTCGTTGAGTAGAAGGGTATTATAGGTTTGTGCCAACCGAAAATGTTTGTAACAGGCAGAAAGAGACATATCATTAGCAAATTCTGGGTCAATATTTGTGAATTCTGCACACAGATCAAGTTTATTTTCAATAAGATCGGCTGATAAATAAGGAAGTTATTCAGAAAATAGTAGTGCCTTGTGGCCATGTGTTTATGTCGATTTTTACTAATTTTAGTTCCCGAGATCAATTTCAGCAGCAGACAATTTTTATACCCATTTCTCTTTGAGTAGACGGGTAATTTAGCTTTATGCCAACCGAAAATGTTTGTAACAGGCAGAAGGAGACATCTCCGACCCCATAAAGTATATATATACTGAATCAACATGAACAGCCGAGTCGATGTAGCCATGTACTTCTGTCCGTCTGAGCGTCTGTCTATCTGTCTTTTTGTCTGCCCGTTCTCATGTCGGTGTTTTCTAATGTTAGTTCTCGAGTTCAATTCCAGCAGCAGACCTTTTTTATACCCGCTACTCGTTGAGTAGAAAGGTATTATAGGTTTGTGCCAACCGAAAATGTTTGTAACAGGCAGAAAGAGACATATCATTAGCAAATTCTGGGTCAATATTTGTGAATTCTGCACACAGATCAAGTTTATTTTCAATAAGATCGGCTGATAAATAAGGAAGTTATTCAGGAAATAGTAGTACCTTGTGGCCATGTGTCGGTTTTTACTAATTTTAGATCCCGTGTTCAATTTCAGCAGCAGACAATTTTTATACCCATTTCTCTTTGAGTAGACGGGTAATTTAGCTTTGTGCCAACCGAAAATGTTTGTAACAGGCAGAAGGAGATATCTCCGACCCCATACAGTATATATATTCTGAATCAACATGAACAGCCGAGTCGATATAGCCATGTACGTCTGTCCGTCTGAGCGTCTGTCTATCTGTCTTTTTGTCTGCCCGTTCTCATGTCGGTGTTTTCTAATGTTAGTTCTCGAGTTCAATTCCAGCAGCAGACCTTTTTTATACCCGCTACTCGTTGAGTAGAAAGGTATTATAGGTTTGTGCCAACCGAAAATGTTTTTAACAGGCAGAAAGAGACATATCATTAGAAAATTCTGGGTCAATATTTGTGAATTCTGCACACAGATCAAGTTTATTTTCAATAAGATCGGCTGATAAATAAGGAAGTTATTCAGAAAATAGTAGTGCCTTGTGGCCATGTGTTTATGTCGGTTTTTACTAATTTTAGTTCCCGAGTTCAATTCCAGCAGCAGACAATTTTTATATCCGCTTCTCGTTGAGTAGAAGGGTATTATAGGTTTGTGCCAACCGAAAATGTTTGTAACAGGCAGAAAGAGACATATCATTAGCAAATTCTGGGTCAATATTTGTGAATTCTGCACACAGATCAAGTTTATTTTCAATAAGATCGGCTGATAAATAAGGAAGTTATTCAGAAAATAGTAGTGCCTTGTGGCCATGTGTTTATGTCGGTTTTTACTAATTTTAGTTCCCGAGATCAATTTCAGCAGCAGACCTTTTTTATACCCGCTACTCGTTGAGTAGAAAGGTATTATAGGTTTGTGCCAACCGAAAATGTTTTTAACAGGCAGAAAGAGACATATCATTAGAAAATTCTGGGTCAATATTTGTGAATTCTGCACACAGATCAAGTTTATTTTCAATAAGATCGGCTGATAAATAAGGAAGTTATTCAGGAAATAGTAGTACCTTGTGGCCATGTGTCGGTTTTTACTAATTTTAGTTCCCGTGTTCAATTTCAGCAGCAGACAATTTTTATACCCATTTCTCTTTGAGTAGACGGGTAATTTAGCTTTATGCCAACCGAAAATGTTTGTAACAGGCAGAAGGAGACATCTCCGACCCCATAAAGTAAATATATTCTGAATCAACATGAACAGCCGAGTCGATATAGCCATGTACTTCTGTCCGTCTGTCTTTTTGTCCGCCCGTGGTCATGTCGTTTTTTTCTAATGTTTGTTCCCGAGTTCAATTCCAGCAGCAGACAATTTTTATATCCGCTTCTCGTTGAGTAGAAGGGTATTATAGGTTTGTGCCAGCCGAAAATGTTTATAACAGGCAGAAAGAGACATATCATTAGCAAATTCTGGGTCAATATTTGTGAATTCTGCACACAGATCAAGTTTATTTTCAATAAGATCGGCTGATAAATAAGGAAGTTATTCAGAAAATAGTAGTGCCTTGTGGCCATGTGTTTATGTCGGTTTTTACTAATTTTAGTTCCCGAGTTCAATTCCAGCAGCAGACAATTTTTATATCCGCTACTCGTTAAGTAGACGGGTAATTTAGCTTTATGCCAACCGAAAATGTTTGTAACAGGCAGAAGGAGACATCTCCGACCCCATAAAGTAAATATATTCTGAATCAACATGAACAGCCGAGTCGATATAGCCATGTACGTCTGTCCGTCTGTCTTTTTGTCCTTTTGTGGCCATTGTCGGTTTTTTCTAATTTTAGTTCCCGAGTTCAATTCCAGCAGCAGACAATTTTTATATCCGCTACTCGTTGAGTAGAAGGGTATTATAGGTTTGTGCCAACCGAAAATGTTTGTAACAGGCAGAAAGAGACATATCATTAGCAAATTCTGGGTCAATATTTGTGAATTCTGCACACAGATCAAGTTTATTTTCAATAAGATCGGCTGATAAATAAGGAAGTTATTCAGAAAATAGTAGTGCCTTGTGGCCATGTGTTTATGTCGATTTTTACTAATTTTAGTTCCCGAGATCAATTTCAGCAGCAGACCTTTTTTATACCCGCTACTCGTTGAGTAGACGGGTAATTATAGCTTTTGTGCCAACCGAAAATGTTTGTAACAGGCAGAAAGAGACATCTCATTACCCCATAAATGGGTCAATATTTGTGAATTCTGCACACAGATCAAGTTTATTTTCAATAAGATCGGCTGATAAATAAGGAAGTTATTCAGGAAATAGTAGTCTTTTGTCGGCCTGTGTTTATGTCGGTTTTTTTCTAATTTTAGTTCCCGAGTTCAATTCCAGCAGCAGACAATTTTTATATCCGCTTCTCGTTGAGTAGAAAGGTATTATAGGTTTGTGCCAACCGAAAATGTTTGTAACAGGCAGAAAGAGACATATCATTAGCAAATTCTGGGTCAATATTTGTGAATTCTGCACACAGATCAAGTTTATTTTCAATAAGATCGGCTGATAAATAAGGAAGTTATTCAGGAAATAGTAGTGCCTTGTGGCCATGTGTCGGTTTTTACTAATTTTAGTTCCCGTGTTCAATTTCAGCAGCAGACAATTTTTATACCCATTTCTCTTTGAGTAGACGGGTAATTTAGCTTTATGCCAACCGAAAATGTTTGTAACAGGCAGAAGGAGACATCTCCGACCCCATAAAGTAAATATATTCTGAATCAACATGAACAGCCGAGTCGATATAGCCATGTACTTCTGTCCGTCTGTCTTTTTGTCCGCCCGTGGTCATGTCGTTTTTTTCTAATGTTTGTTCCCGAGTTCAATTCCAGCAGCAGACAATTTTTATATCCGCTTCTCGTTGAGTAGAAGGGTATTATAGGTTTGTGCCAACCGAAAATGTTTGTAACAGGCAGAAAGAGACATATCATTAGCAAATTCTGGGTCAATATTTGTGAATTCTGCACACAGATCAAGTTTATTTTCAATAAGATCGGCTGATAAAAAAGGAAGTTATTCAGAAAATAGTGTAGTGCCTTGTGGCCATGTGTTTATGTCGGTTTTTACTAATTTTAGTTCCCGAGTTCAATTCCAGCAGCAGACAATTTTTATATCCGCTTCTCGTTGAGTAGAAGGGTATTAAGGTTTGTGCCAGCCGAAAATGTTTGTAACAGGCAGAAAGAGACATATCATTAGCAAATTCTGGGTCAATATTTGTGAATTCTGCACACAGATCAAGTTTATTTTCAATAAGATCGGCTGATAAATAAGGAAGTTATTCAGAAAATAGTAGACCTTTTTTATACCCGCTACTCGTTGAGTAGAAAGGTATTATAGGTTTTTGCCAGCCGAAAATGTTTATAACAGGCAGAAAGAGACATATCATTAGCAAATTCTGGGTCAATATTTGTGAATTCTGCACACAGATCAAGTTTATTTTCAATAAGATCGGCTGATAAATAAGGAAGTTATTCAGGAAATAGTAGTGCCTTGTGGCCATGTGTCGGTTTTTACTAATTTTAGTTCCCGAGTTCAATTCCAGCAGCAGACAATTTTTATATCCGCTTCTCGTTGAGTAGAAGGGTATCAAGGTTTGTGCCAGCAGAAAATGTTTATAACAGGCAGAAAGAGACATATCATTAGCAAATTCTGGGTCAATATTTGTGAATTCTGCACACAGATCAAGTTTATTTTCAATTGAGTAGAAAGGTATTATAGGTTTTTGCCAACCGAAAATGTTTGTAACAGGCAGAAAGAGACATATCATTAGCAAATTCTGGGTCAATATTTGTGAATTCTGCACACAGATCAAGTTTATTTTCAATAAGATCGGCTGATAAATAAGGAAGTTATTCAGGAAATAGTAGTGCCTTGTGGCCATGTGTCGGTTTTTACTAATTTTAGTTCCCGTGTTCAATTTCAGCAGCAAACAATTTTTATACCCATTTCTCTTTGAGTAGACGGGTAATTTAGCTTTATGCCAATCGAAAATGTTTGTAACAGGCAGAAGGGGACATCTCCGACCCCATAAAGTAAATATATTCTGAATCAACATGAACAGCCGAGTCGATATAGCCATGTACTTCTGTCCGTCTGTCTTTTTGTCCGCCCGTGGTCATGTCGTTTTTTTCTAATGTTTGTTCCCGAGTTCAATTCCAGCAGCAGACAATTTTTATATCCGCTTCTCGTTGAGTAGAAGGGTATTATAGGTTTGTGCCAGCCGAAAATGTTTGTAACAGGCAGAAAGAGACATATCATTAGCAAATTCTGGGTCAATATTTGTGAATTCTGCACACAGATCAAGTTTATTTTCAATAAGATCGGCTGATAAATAAGGAAGTTATTCAGAAAATAGTAGTGCCTTGTGGCCATGTGTTTATGTCGGTTTTTACTAATTTTAGTTCCCGAGTTCAATTCCAGCAGCAGACAATTTTTATATCCGCTTCTCGTTGAGTAGAAGGATATTATAGGTTTGTGCCAACCGAAATTGTTTGTAACAGGTAGAAAGAGACATATCATTAGCAAATTCTGGGTCAATATTTGTGAATTCTGCACACAGATCAAGTTTATTTTCAATAAGATCGGCTGATAAATAAGGAAGTTATTCAGAAAATAGTAGTGCCTTGTGGCCATGTGTTTATGTCGATTTTTACTATTTTTAGTTCCCGAGATCAATTTCAGCAGCAGACAATTTTTATACCCATTTCTCTTTGAGTAGACGGGTAATTTAGCTTTGTGCCAACCGAAAATGTTTGTAACAGGCAGAAGGAGACATCTCCGACCCCATAAAGTAAATATATTCTGAATCAACATGAACAGCCGAGTCGATATAGCCATGTACGTCTGTCCGTCTGTCCTTTTGTCCGCCCGTGGTCATGTCATTTTTTTCTAATGTTTGATCCCGAGTTCAATTCCAGCAGCAGACAATTTTTATATCCGCTTCTCGTTGAGTAGAAGGGTATTATAGGTTTGTGCCAGCCGAAAATGTTTATAACAGGCAGAAAGAGACATATCATTAGCAAATTCTGGGTCAATATTTGTGAATTCTGCACAGAGATCAAGTTTATTTTCAATAAGATCGGCTGATAAATAAGGAAGTTATTCAGAAAATAGTAGTGCCTTGTGGCCATGTGTTTATGTCGATTTTTACTAATTTTAGTTCCCGAGATCAATTTCAGCAGCAGACAATTTTTATACCCATTTCTCTTTGAGTAGACGGGTAATTTAGCTTTGTGCCAACCGAAAATGTTTGTAACAGGCAGAAGGGGACATCTCCGACCCCATAAAGTATATATATTCTGAATCAA